>CM038707.1:46285738-46355738 GCA_021613375.1 Megaleporinus macrocephalus | reverse complement strand
GCCTGGATGCCCTCCCGCAGCAGCACCTGCTTAAAGTCCGACAGTCTCGGCTCGTTGATGAAGACGGCCTGGTGACCCGGCGTCTGCAGGAACACAGAACGGTCAAAGGGCAACTCCACCAATCTTTTTACATTTCTCCATAATCAGAAGGTTAATATGTAAACAAAGTTCAGAGTGGTCTGATCTGAGATGCTGTGATGGGAACCAGATGTCTGACGAGTTTACAGCCTCTAAAAGCTGTAAATATATTATATATGAAATTGTGAAACAGTTCTCATTCCAGGTCTCGCTGACTCCACTCAGTAGAAGCTGAATTTCTATCACCTGTAAAAGAAAAACTTAAAAGAAAAACTGAGCGGACAAAAAAAACAGCCACCGAGCTTAAAAACATCTGAACTTCACTCACTAGTTCTACGTAGAAAAATAAGTTTTCACTGCTTAAACAATTATTACTGATATCTACGTTTCACTGGCATGCCTGGCTTCATTAGCATGTACAGACTGCACATCCTTATCTGGAGTGATTGGCAGTTTGTGTCTATGGGAATAATTAAGGATGGAAAAAACCTATAACCATAACATCCACTCACAGGATCCGGGAAATTTATTATTCTGATAAACTCCAACTACACAAATCAATCCTACAAACTAAAACCTGCCCGGAACAGTTCTGATACACCATACTGACCACTACACCACCATACTAACCACTACACCACCGTACTAACCACTACACCACCATACTGACCACTACACCACCATACTAACCACTACACCACCATACTAACCACTACACCACCATACTAACCACTACACCACTGTACTAACCACTACACCACCACACTAACCACTACACTACCATACTGACCACTACACCACCATACTAACCACTACACCACCACACTAACCACTACACCACCATACTAACCACTACACCACCATACTAACCACTACACCACCATACTAACCACTACACCACTGTACTAACCACTACACCACCACACTAACCACTACACTACCATACTGACCACTACACCACCATACTAACCACTACACCACCATACTAACCACTACACCACTGTACTAACCACTACACCACCACACTAACCACTACACCACCATACTAACCACTACACCACCATACTGACCACTACACCACCATACTAACCACTACACCACCATACTAACCACTACACCACTGTACTAACCACTACACCACCACACTAACTACTACACCACCACACTAACCACTACACCACCGTACTGACCACTACACCACCACACTAACCACTACACCACCACACTAACCACTACACCACCATACTAACCACTACACCACCATACTGACCACTACACCACCATACTGACCACTACACCACCATACTGACCACTACACCACCATACTAACCACTACACCATCATACTAACCACTACACCACCATCCTAACCACTACACCACCACACTAACCACTACACCACCGTACTGACCACTACACCACCATACTAACCACTACACCACCATACTAACCACTACACCACCATACTAACCACTACACCACCGTACTGACCACTACACCACCATACTAACCACTACACCACCATACTAACCACTACACCACCGTACTGACCACTATACCACCGTACTGACCACTACACCACCATACTAACCACTACACCACCACACTAACCACTACACCACCGTACTGACCACTACACCACCATACTAACCACTACACCACCATACTAACCACTACACCACCATACTAACCACTACACCACCGTACTGACCACTACACCACCATACTAACCACTACACCACCATACTAACCACTACACCACCGTACTGACCACTACACCACCATACTAACCACTACACCACCATACTAACCACTACACCACCGTACTGACCACTATACCACCGTACTAACCACTACACCACCATACTAACCACTACACCACCGTACTGACCACTACACCACCATACTAACCACTACACCACCATACTAACCACTACACCACCATACTAACCACTACACCACCGTACTGACCACTATACCACCGTACTAACCACTACACCACCGTACTAACCACTACACCACCATACTGACCACTACACCACCATACTAACCACTACACCACCATACTGACCACTACACCACCATACTGACCACTACACCACCATACTAACCACTACACCACCATACTAACCACTACACCACCGTACTGACCACTATACCACCGTACTAACCACTACACCACCACACTAACCACTACACCACCGTACCGACCACTACACCACCGTACCGACCACTACACCACCATACTAACCACTACACCACCATACTAACCACTACACCACCATACTAACCACTACACCACCATACTAACCACTACACCACCGTACCGACCACTACACCACCGTACTAACCACTACACCACCGTACTGACCACTACACCACCGTACTGACAACTACACTACCGTACTAACCACTACACCACCGTACTAACCACTACACCACCGTACTAACCACTACACCACCGTACTAACCACTACACCACCGTACTGACAACTACACCACCGTACTAACCACTACACCACCGTAGTGACCACTACACCACCTTACTAACCACTGCACCACCATACTGACCACTACACCACCGTACTGACCACTACATCACCATACTAACCACTACACCACCACACTAACCACTACACCACCACACTAACCACTACACCACCGTACTG
Organism: Megaleporinus macrocephalus; assembly: GCA_021613375.1. Classification (NCBI taxonomy): domain Eukaryota; kingdom Metazoa; phylum Chordata; class Actinopteri; order Characiformes; family Anostomidae; genus Megaleporinus; species Megaleporinus macrocephalus. Next base: position 46,352,992 of record CM038707.1, on the reverse strand, counting down.
ACCACTACACCACCATACTAACCACTACACCACCACACTAACCACTACACCACCATACTAACCACTACACCACCATACTAACCACTACACCACCACACTAACCACTACACCACCGTACTGACCACTACCATACATATATATATATATATATATATATAATGAGGCACAATACATGGCAGCCAATTAGAACAAAACTCATTTAAATATAGCACTCTTAAAGGCACAAAATAGTAAAAAGTTTTATTTCTTCTTATTTCTAGCTCTTATTCTGCTTTTCAACACAAAAAACATGTAGATGCACAAAGTTTAGAGACGCCATATGTGCCGTTAATATATATTTGAAAGCAACAAAAAAGGAGCATATGGGCCCTTTAATGGCTGCCTGAAGTCCTGCAAGAACGCCTCCCACTCTTCATAGCTCCTGGCTTAGTGCAGGCGGGGTGCAGGGCTGTAACTGGCTGGATTTGGAGAGTACAGCAGTGAAGAGCCTTCAGCTTTGCTGTGTTTTATCCGGCCCGCTCTGTACTGCAGTCTCAGAGCTCCGTCCTACAGCTCAGAACGCTGCGTCTGTTCACTGCTCTCTTAAGGTCAGCACATCTATTTTAATCTCTCCACAGTTCTCTCTCTCTCTCTCTCTCTCTCTCTCTCTCATACCCACCCACACTGTCCCAACATAAACTCCACATTATCCTGCTATCTCCTGAGGGGTCCGCCGCCAACGCCCTCACACTCTCTCTTTGTTTTCCCTCTTTTGCCTTTCTACTGCTCTCTCCCTCCACCCCTCCTTCTGTTGACTCCATCACTTCTTTTTTTGTTCTACGTTAAAGGGTCTGTTTCTCTAAACGTGTCCTGTTTTCTCCACTGACCACCTCAGGATTCATCACATTGTCTATCTGTGGTAACGAAACCTGCTCCATCTGCACAGTGCTAACTTCACAGGACAACACAACCACGTTCAGAACTTTCAATGCAGTTACTGTAAAGAGCTTTAATTCCAAGTCATTTGGAACCTTTTCTATTAGTCAGTACTTTATAGAAAGTTCACACTATATAAAGAGCAGCTGTTGTTAGTATATAAAATAAATAAATAAATAAATAACTGATTGACTGATTATGAGAGCAACATAAATGTTTTTGTTTTCATACAAATACACAGACTGATCTGAGAACAGTGATGTCTAATTCATCTAAGGGTCCAATCCATCTGTTCAGTCTGTTTGTTTACCCATCTTTCATTCATCTATCTACCTATCCATTCATCCACTGATCTACCATTTATCCATCCCCAGTTCATCCATCCATCCATCCATCCATCCATCAACATCAATCTATCATCCACCTACCATCAGTCATCCCACTGATCCATCTATTCATCATCCATTCATCCCAGCATCTACCCATCCACAATGCATTTATTCATCTGTCTATCCATCCACCTATCAATCCATCCTCAGGTCATCTATCCATCTATCTATCTATCTATCTGTTCAACATCAATCACCAATCAATCTATCATCCACCTACCATCAATCATCCCAGCATCTATCCATCATCTAGTCATCATAATCCACTTATCCTCCACTAGTTCCTGTTTTTATCATCCATCCATCTTTCCACTGATCCATCACCAGCCTATCATCTACCTATGATCCATAATCCTATTGAGCCATCTATTCATCATCCATCCACCTTCCCAGCATCTATCTATTTATCCATCCACCTAGCCACTGATCTATTATCTAACCATCAATCTCTCTATCATCTATCAATCTATAATCCTCCCATCATACCACTGGTCCATCTATTCATCAGCCATCCATCATTTAGCTGTCATAATCCATCACTCATCCATCCATACATCTCCTTAGCATCTATCACCCTATTCAGTGATCCATCACCTAGCCGTCAATCTATCTATCACCTATCAGTCTATCATTCACCTATCATTCATCCTTCCACTGATTTGTCATCTAGCCATTATAATCCATCAATCATTCATCCATCCATCTATCTCCTTAGAATCTATCTATCCACCTATATCCAGTGATTCATCAACTAGCTATTATCTACCCACCTATGATCCAACTATGATCCAAACCCCCAAGTTGCCACATCCTCTATAGAAACAAATACATTATCTGCAAATGTAGAGAAATGTTCTCTACTCTCTGCCCCCCCTCTCTCACCTCAGTTGCAGGGAGGGGCTCCAGGGTGGGAATGACATCGCTCTCTTCCGAAATCTCCCTCTCGTCCTCTCCAAACAGTGTCTTCATGGCCCGCTGCGTTGCCACGGCGCTGGGCTCAGGCGCCAGGTCGGAGGTCACGTCCATGGCGAGGTCGCCGTCCTCTGCCTCTTCCTTAATGTCTCCCTCCTCCGGCAGCACTCCGGTGTCCACCTTCACCACTCGCATGTCCAGCACTCCGTCGATCCAGGCCAGCTCGGTGTCTCTGGCCTTACAGAACTGCAGAGAACTGACCAGAGAGTCCTTCAGCCTCACCTGCAGAGAGAAAACACCAGTTTACACTGGAGGAACAACGGCTTCACACACACACACACACACACACACACACACACACACACACACACACACACACACACACAGTAACAACCAGGGCTGTCACTACTAAGTGACTAGTCTACTATTCATTCTGATTAATAAAAACAGATATAACTATAGATGGAAGGATCGATCGGCTACGTATCGGTATCGGCCGGTTTTTAATCAAAATAAACCAGTTTAGACCAGGTTTCATGACTTGCTTGCGCTAATAATCGCTTGTAGTCCTGCCATGGCATATAGCCCCGCCCTCAATCTGTATCGGCTATTGGCTGATCGTGCTGAAAGGTGATCGGTGATCGGAATCGGCCTCAAAAACGCTGATCGGTCCATCTCTAGACGTAACCGAACAATGTCCACAATGTTTTGCTGAAAAGAGACGAACTCTTAGACCTTTAAATGTATTTAAAACATTATTTGGCAAAAAATTATAAATAAAATCATATAAATGTGTGTGACCATTAGAATCTGTTAAAAAATACAAAACACACAATATAAATCAGTGACAATGAATCACTACTGTAGGACTACGATTTTTATCTTAACACAGTGAAAACAAAACGTACCCCCACAGCTGCTGCCATCACCCTGATGATAGCCCTTCAAACCCCCCAACCAAACCCTCCAGAGCTCTTTATCAGAAATATAAGTGGTTTCAATGCTGTAGCTCTTCTGATACTTATGTTGCCACACGGCAGCAAATGAACTGCAATCTATAACACACACAACAGGACCAGACCAGGACAGTCTTCAACTTCTTCATTTCTTATTCCAGACTGATGAGTTTACAAATATCAATAATAACAATTCAAATCTACTGAAGTATTGGTAGAAACCATGACTGCACTGGATCTTCTAGGAACACTGACTAAGTATTGCACTGATACTGTGTGTAGTCTTGTATTTATTCTCTTCTCTGTAGGTGTTCCAGTCTTGCTAGGTGTTGCTCTGTGTCTAATCTTATATTGTGTGGTCTTCTTTCTAGGTATCAGCACTGGCCCTTGTTTATGGCAGTGTTTGAGTGCAAGAGTAGTTTGTACTAGATAGAGATACATACTCTGACCGAACATAAAGCACTTATGCAAGTCTCTCTGGATAAGAGCGTCTGCTAAATGCCATAAATGTAAAATACTTTAAACTGAAAATACCATTCAAATGGACTGTGTTTATGAACAATAGACATAAAAAGACATTAAATACTAAAATATAGGAAAAAAATAGAATATTCCAAAAATATTCTATAGAACTTTTGAAAATGAAGATATTCTATAGCTATAAGTGCTTTTGCTATAACACTTGGTCGACAAATGGTCAACGTGGCTGCAGGTTTTCACTCCAACGAAGCAGGAGACCACATGATCAGCAGTTTGAAGACTGAGAAACTGAAGATGCGTCCAAAATCTCCTACTTCTTTACTAATCAGTAGATGAAATCAGTAGGCGAGTGTGGCTAGCACGTGTGAATACTCAGTTTATTTATTGAGCAGTACCTCCTGAACCTCCTGAAGACCTCCAGATGACCTCCTGAATTGGGAGACGTTTTAAAGTATGTGACCGCAGAACACTGTGCTATCCCATGATTCACCTGGATGAGTTTGACGTGTAGGAAAAAAGCGGTGGAAAGCGGAACGCCGGCTGTGTGTATGTAGCTACTGCTGCTGAGCTACAGAGGTTAGAGCTACTTCTGAGGTAGAACATTATTAAGCTCTCCTGATTCATCTTCTCGGAGTTACAGCTCGACACAGTCTGAGTACAGATTCAGACACAAACGCAGCTCAGTGTCACAAACAGAATCTAAAATTAAGTCTGAATGGAGCTTTTAAGGAATAGTGGGACGTGTACAGCGGTGGTCTTGTGTTAAAGGATGTTGGTGAGATGGTGGACGTAGTGTGCCAAAGATTGTGTAGATACTAAACACTCACTACTGAAACTGCCTACTAGTCTACCGCTTGAGCAGCATATACTGGGTCCAATCTAGTACCTACTGACTTAGTAGGCGAGTTCAGACGCAGCCTGACTATACAAGTATAAAGTAGGTGTGCGGCAGCATGTATGGAGTAAAAACCCACCTCCACACCTGCCTTTTGAGGGTAAGTCTAATGGTTTACTCCCATTGTAGCCATTTATAATACTTTCATCTAAATGTTAGAATGACTGGCTAAATAATATTGTGGGAATAATTACTATTTTGAGGAATATCTTTTATTTAATATTGAATTTATGGACAAATTACAAAAATAATCTTCTATAACCAAACCACACACACCTCACACAGGAAATCAGAAACTGTGTGAAAGCTACAGCTTCCTTTACCACCACTGTATGGCCCTCAGGAACCAAGAGACAAATACAAGGCTCCTCTAAAGAAGCCCCCCCGGGGTCCTGAACAGTGAAATCCACACAAATCCAAACAAATGAAGGGGGTGTTTATTGACAAACTGCTTTTCTGCCAATTAAATTCAACGTCCTGTGTTCCAAATGAGCCAATCAGACTCTCTGTTCCAGTCCACTTGCCAGGGTCTTGTTTATCGGGCGTCAATGCAGATCTCATAAAGAAGTTCTACACTTCAGAAAATTTCTAATAGTCTTTCTTCTTCTTTATTCTTTTATAAGGCACCTTCCGTATATACCTCCTCTCTGCTCTACATTTAACATAAGCACTGGCCCAGAAACAGCTTTACTTTCCTATAGGTTAAACCTCCACCTCACTGTGCAATACATCATAATGACAGAATCAATTCTGCAGCATGCATACGCGACCTGCAGTGCTAAAAGCGCCAGCAGCAGGAGGGAAGGAAGAAAGAAGACAGCAGTTCCACCATTTCAACACACATTCTGCTCCAACTACTTAAAAATGAGCAATACGTATGATTTTAGGCTTAAAACATTCCAAATAAACTAAACTCATCAAAAGAATGTGAAGAAATAACAGTTTTAATGGTAAGTCTACATATCAGGTTGCTATATAGCTATATAGTACATGTCTGACATGAGATATCTAGTGAAGCTAACCAGCTAGCCTCAGCATGTCCTGCCTCGTAAGACCATTTGGTACCTGAAGAGGTGAAAGTGAGTCACTGCCGTACCACTTTATATCTGAAGAGGTGATAGTGAGTCACTGCCGTACCACTTTGTACCTGAAGAGGTGATAGTGAGCCACTGTAATACCACTTTGCACCTGAAGAGGTGACAGTGAGTCACTGTAGAACCACTTTGCACCTGAAGAGGTGATAGTGAGTCACTGTAGTACTACTTTGTACCTGAAGAGGTGACAGTGAGTCCCTGTAGTACCACTTTGTACCTGAAGAGGTGATAGTGAGTCACTGTAGTATCACTTTGTACCTGAAGAGGTGATAGTGAGTCACTGTAGAACCACTTTGCACCTGAAGAGGTGATAGTGAGTCACTGTAGAACCACTTTGCACCTGAAGAGGTGATAGTGAGTCACTGTAGTACTACTTTGTACCTGAAGAGGTGACAGTGAGTCCCTGTAGTACCACTTTGTACCTGAAGAGGTGATAGTGAGTCACTGTAGTATCACTTTGTAGGTGAAGAGGTGATAGTGAGTCACTGTAGAACCACTTTGTACCTGAAGAGGTGATAGTGAGACACTGTTGTACCACTTTGTACCTGAAGAGGTGATCGTGAGTCACTGTAGTACCACTTTGTACCTGAAGAGGTGATAGTGAGTCACTGTAGTACCACTTTGTACCTGAAGAGGTGATAGTGACTCACTGTAGTACCACCTAGTACCTGAAGAGGTGATAGTGACTCACTGTAGTACCACCTAGTACCTAAAGAAGTGATAGTGAGTCACTGTAGTACCACCTAGTACCTGAAGAGGTGATAGTGAGTCACTGTAGTATCACTTTGTACCTGAAGAGGTGATAGTGAGTCACTGTAGTATCACTTTGTAGCTGAAGAGGTGATAGTGAGTCACTGTTGTACCACTTTGTACCTGAAGAGGTGATAGTGAGTCACTGTAGTATCACTTTGTACCTGAAGAGGTGATAGTGAGTCACTGTAGTATCACTTTGTAGCTGAAGAGGTGATAGTGAGTCACTGTTGTACCACTTTGTACCTGAAGAGGTGATAGTGAGTCACTGTTGTACCACTTTGTAGCTGAAGAGGTGATAGTGAGTCACTGTAGAACCACTTTGTACCTGAAGAGGTGATAGTGAGACACTGTTGTACCACTTTGTACCTGAAGAGGTGATAGTGAGACACTGTTGTACCACTTTGTACCTGAAGAGGTGATCGTGAGTCACTGTAGTACCACTTTGTACCTGAAGAGGTGATAGTGACTCACTGTAGTACCACCTAGTACCTGAAGAGGTGATAGTGACTCACTGTAGTACCACCTAGTACCTAAAGAAGTGATAGTGAGTCACTGTAGTACCACCTAGTACCTGAAGAGGTGATAGTGACTCACTGTAGTACCACCTAGTACCTAAAGAAGTGATAGTGAGTCACTGTAGTACCACCTAGTACCTGAAGAGGTGATAGTGAGACACTGTTTCACCGACAGAGACGCTCTCGGAGAGGAAAGAGAGGAACGTTTGATGCTGAATGTTTGTTCTACACTGGTAAGGACTGAAGAGGGAGGAGTAGGAGGGACAGGCAGCCTGGGTTTATGCTGCCCCCTATTGTCTGAAATATGAATCTAACATTTGTATGTCACATTACAGCAGACCTGATTTAGCGTGCCGACTGGCTGGCTTATGAGCCAGTTTAAGAGAACATAGCGTTTCATTGTGATATTTTACTTTTTGTGCTCCTTTTATTGTATTTTCTTACTTAAAATTAGTATTTTATTTATTATTATTATTCTTATTGACTCACACCATTTAAGATTAGATACATAAAGACTTTCAAATGATTAAAATACTTTATTAAGATGAATTGTATTTGTGTTGTCTGCTCAAAAGTGTTTTTTCCCCATAATAATAAATACATGTAATAATAAACACATATATTACCTGGTAGATGTGTGTTTCACTGGTAGCGTCCACAGTCTCCTGAAGCTTGGGGGTGTACACTTTGATGTCTTTCCCGCTGAAGGCCTTACAGGACTCTGCCAGGTCCTGGCTGGCTTCCGGAGGCCCGTGTACTATGACCAGCTGTCTGGGCTTCATCTGGTTTATAATCTTCTTAATGGAGTCTCCGTCCGAGCGGCCCTCGTAGTCTATGTACGTGACTCGGGCTCTGGTGATGGACGCATAAACAGTGGCATTAAAAAAGGCTGTTCAAATGATTCCAACATGGGCCAATACACAAAGTGGTTCTGTGTTGCCAATTAAACAACAAGAACTATTATTTATTATATGAATTATTGTAGGCTACATTACTAAATTCAAAGTTGCTTTATTGGCATGACAAATATTCACACTTAAATTGCCAAAGTTGTGTTCAACAAGTTTAGAACATACTAGAACAAAGAAAGATAAACAGATCTAGATTTAAACAGTGTATAACTATTCAGGTACTGAATATAATAAATGCTGTAATTAGAGATGGACCGATTTTGAGGCCGATTCCGATCGCTTATCACCTTTTTAGCGCGATTGGCTGATAGCCGATACCGATTGAGGGCGGGGCTATACGTCCCGGCAGGGCTACATGTAGTTATTAGCGCAAGCAAGTCATGAAACATGATCTAAACTAATTATTACCATTTTTAACGAGCTCATATGAAACAGCATCATATTTTTAACACAATTAACAGTAAATAAACAAAGTAAATCAAACAAATATCTACAAATACTGCAATCATTACATTTAGACCCTTAATTAAAAATAAAAAAAAGCAAATTAAATAAATCTTGAATTGCTGCTGCTGTTCTGTTCGTGCCGGTCAGATCTGGTCTGTATGGTATTCTGGGTTGTTTGTTTTGTGTTAGCTGTGTGTGTTCTAGCTCTGCTGTTTGCTGATACTCACTGTGTTCAGCTGCGTGCAGTGCTGTATCAGATTAATAGAGTTAAATATCTTTGTCTTGGTTCCGCAACGAGAGACGCTGATTTTACTATTTTTAACGTCCTGGATGAGTCTGCGTCACATGCGGTAACATACTGGCAAACGGGAGACATGTTTTCTATCAGCGCATTTGGTGAACGAGTAATCTGTTCTCGCGAGGCTGCTGCTTTAGTCAGTCTTTGGAAAATGAAAGGGTATGTATTTCCACCTAGTGGTTCAGATAGGAATTGCAGGGAGCTGGCTGGAGGGGGTTCTCCTCTTCCTGGATGAAACGCTAGCTGGAAATACAGAAATTAGGCTCATTTGTTTAACGCCATCGATCGGCTCTCGGGATCGACTACATTGGAGAAATATCGGCCGATCACTGATACACAGCCGATCAATCCTTCCATCTCTAGCTGTAATAATGAATACAGTATGTGCTAATATGTTTGTACAGGTGTGTATTTGGTACTGTGTGGTCACTGTCACAGGGCAGTGCTGCCACACACTCAGTTCTTCGGGCAGCCAGGTCTTCTTGTCTCTGCCCGGCTCTATGGCCAGGCCGTGAGCACCGAGTCAGGACTTGGTCAGGGTGGATCTCAGTTTGAGGTCTAATAAAGCTGCCTCAAGTTTTAAAGCAAGAAATTTACACAAATATCACAGAGCTCGTGACGAATCATGACAAGTTAGACCAATCAGAAGTAAGCAAATACTCATGTGTTGTGACATCACAACCACAACTAACAAGCAGTCTGGAAGAATTCAAGCCTCAACCTGAAAACCGTGCATGGGCTGGTTTTACTGACAGAATGAAAACTTATATAATTTATAGAAAGCAGCCACAACTTCAATCACAGTCACTCAGTCAATGGGATTAGATATTATCATCAGCTCCGTCAGACCTGATTCAATTACTTTTAAGACATTTATTTATTTATTTATTTAATTTTATATTTAACAACAAAAATAAATTGGTGTTAAATTCTAATTGGATTGTATATAAGACAGAGATAAAACAACAGATACCTGATCTCCAGCGTCTCTGTGGTGCATGTGCACTTGGTGGGGACGTCTGAGAGGTCCTGGTCCATCGGCTCGTCTCCGTTAGCCAGACCCGACTCCAGCTTACTCTTCTCCTCCTCTGTGGCCTGAAGCTCTGGAACCAGGAACTCCTCCGGCCTGAAAGCATCACGGAAACACATGAGCGACACGGATTACTTAACACACACACACACACACACACACACACACACACACACACACACACACACACGCACAGTAATGAAATATCAGGCAAAACAAGATAAAGACTTGTGGATTTTGGCACTTAATACTGTAAGACTGATCTTTAACACACATTAACCCTTTAACCTAACCCTCACACCTTGTAAACAACCTGCTTGCACCACTTCACTCCAGCAGAAGATGAGTCTTATCTAGAGATGGACCGATCAGTGTTTTTAAGGCCGGTTTCGATCGCCGATTAGCTGATAGCCGATACCGATAGAGGGCAGGGTTATATGCCACGGCAGGGCTACATGTAGTTATTAGCGCAAGCAAGTCATGAAACATGATCTAAACTGTTTATTACCATTTTTAACGAGCTCGTATGAAACAGCATCATATTTTTAACACAATTAACAGTAAATAAACAAAGTAAATCAAACAGATATCTCCAAATACTGCAATCATTACATTTAGACCCTTAATTTAAAACTAAAAAAGCTCATTAAATAAATACAGTCAAACAGTCATTAATCTCAGACTCTGTTATTTTAAACTAAATCTGTAATCATTAAATGTAGAATATTGAATTGCTGCTGCTGTTCTGTTCGTACCGGTCAGATCTGGTCTGTATGGTATTCTGGGTTGTTTGTTTTGTGTTAGCTGTGTGTGCTAGCTCTGCTGTTTACTGATACTCACTGTGTTCAGCCGCGTGCAGTGTGTATCAGATCAGCAGTTAAATGTCTTTGGTTCTCCCGCAAGACACGCTGATTTTACAAATCAAGTCTGCATCACATGCGGTAAAACACTGCCAGACGGATGTTTTCTATCAGCACATGCCGTGAACACCATAAACTTTGGGTTCAGATAGGAATTGCAGGGACCTGTCTGGAAGGGGGTTTTATAAAAGGCTATGAAACACTAGCTGGAAATACAGAAATTAGGCTTATTTGTTTAACGCCAATCACAGATCGCATATTTTTATTCAAAATCGGCCGATACAGATACATAGCCGATCGATCTTTCCATCTCTAGTCTTATTTATGAAACTGCACCTGTCCTCAAGCCATTTGGCTCCGGAACGAAACAATGGTTTCTGATAAAGAGCACTAAGGCTGAGTCTCAGTTATAGACCAGAACTAACTTTCCTACCTGCTTTGTGTGATTTCTGGCTGATCTGTAGCTCAAATACCCACCAAACATATCCAACTGTGATTGTTCTGATCAATAATTCTATTCTGACTCTATAAATTAAGCTCCAGGCCTTCTTTCAGCCCAGTATACACCTTCTCTGGACAGAACAGGGTGTTCTGTATCTGTTCCTTTTCAATAATTCAACTATGAACTGTGTCTGTTTTCATGTTTTGCATCCATGTTAGCATCTCTGTGAGCTGCTCTGCTACTAATGAACCAGTTGTACTGCTCTGACTTTAAAGTATCCTGACTTCTCTTCTCTGGAGGGCTGTCCGTAGACCCGACGGTAGCTCACCTGATGATTTCTCCGTACTCGTCCCATTTGATTCTCTCCTCGTGAGTGGGAAACATGGGGTACGATTTCTTGGCCTGTTTGAAGAAGCCCCCCTTGCGGCCCCCCTCACCCTTCATCATCAGGTCATGGTGCTTGGTCTTCACCACAGCAGGCTGCTCCAGATCGTCATCCATATCGCTCTCGTCACTCGAGTCCACGTCCACCCTGAGCGGCGGCAGAGAGCGGCATTAGCACGGCGCTAACTAGGTGCTTAAAACAACTAACTTGCTGTAAGACTGAAACAGAGCCAGTTTAATATATATATATATATATATATATATATATATATATATATATATATATATATATATATATATCGTTTTCGTTTACACTGTGTGAAACTTTCATGTTGAATGGACCAATAGAAACGCTCCAAAATAACCCGAAAAAAAACAAAACATTAAATGTAAAGACAAGTTGCCATTGTAGAGATACTTGTTTTGTATTCAACAGCAATGAGATTACATATATAAACATATTATTGATACCTCAACATATTGAAAAAATATTGTGAAGAACGTAGAACAGAAAGTTCTTGAAATTCGAGTTGTTTTGTACGCAGCTTCTCTGATTAGTTTGTAACAAATAAGAAACCACAAAATCTTAAATCACACACTGCTGGACAAACAAATAAACAGTGATGGCAGAACATGACTCACTCCTTCGCTTGTTCCAGTTTTTTAGCAGCTTCTTTCTTCATTTTCTCCCTCTCCAAGTACTCCTCCAGCTCACGACCCTCCAGCTTCGTCCTTTTCTTTATCTGCAATCAATAACAGACATTAAATCAATCAGTCGATTAACGAGCAGCCTGTTGCACTCGAACAGAAATGAGCTGGAAACAACATAAGATAAATTAACTAAGACCATGTAAAGAAAATAATAAATATTTGCTGACCACCGTACCCACTACATCACCGTGCCGCCACATTATACAAAGCTGACAAGGTTCTTCATTAATTTTAATGAATTTATAAATACTTATCTTAAAAAAAATAGATACAATCAATCAGATTTAAGATGCTTCCGGTTGCTAAGACACCATTTACTGCAGTGTACTACTCACCTCCAGGTCTATCATCTTCTCTCCAGGGTTGTCTATGAGGTAGCGGGCCAGTGTGCCCGGGGTGGTGCGGTAGGTCAGGATGATGGAGTTTTTGGAGTCCTGGCACCACTGGATGAAGAGCTCCCGGGAGAAACCTGACTCCAGATCAGGCTGGCTGCACAGAACCACCTTCGGACTGGGCACTCGCGCCAGGTCGGCCAGGCTGTGGCACAGGGAGAGGTGGCGAAACTGGAAGGGGTTGTTCCTCTTGTCCTCAAAGCATCGCATCAGCTTGTCGCTCATCCACTCCACCTGTGATCAGAAGAAACGGTGAGAGGTAAGCCAAAGCAGATGAGGCCTGCTAATAACTAAACACACGGAGCAGCATCATAAGATCTGAGAGAATGTAGCGGTAGGAGGATCTTACTCTGTGCACCCACACGCAGAGTGAGGGATTTAACCACTCGGCTTTAGAGCCAATTACGAAACACAGACACTTAATTACTTTGTTTTTCTTTGATAATTTACACAGCAGAGTCACATTATTATGACCACCAGCTATTATCCAGAGTAACCACCGTTTGCAGCACGGACAGCAGCTAGATGGACTGGGGGACTCAATAAGATCCTGGTAGGTGGTCACAGGTATCTGGAGTCATGCTGACTACAGCGCATCCCACAGCTGCTGGAGGGAGCATGGAGGAGGATCCATAGAGCCAACACTACCATCCAGGTGGTCCCACAGATGCTCAACTGGGTTCAAGTCAATCAATTAGGGGTCCAGGGTCTAAGTCTTGGTCAGCTTTTTCAACCAGTGTGGGACATTTCTAGTCGTGGGGCGTGTCTCATTGTCTTGGTGGAAGATCCCATCCACCCCAGAGAAGACCATCAGCATGTATGGTGTACGTCATCTGCAAGGATGGATTCAGACCCTAATGGGTTAAGAGTGTCTTCCACATGGATGAGTGGGTCCAGAGAGTGTCACCAATGTTGAGATCGCAAAATATATAGCCATTATTCAAACACAACAAAGGTTACCTCAACAAAGCAATGTCCATTACGTCATGATATTCATGATCAGTATGAAGTCATTATCACTTAAAAGGTCCTGAATACGTTCAGTGCTCTATATTTAATGTCTAAGACAGTATGCTGTTTCAGACCCTCCTAAATTTTATATTTAAGCCCCCCTTTCCAAACAAATGTACATGATTAGTTCAAATCATCTATAGTTTATTCTCACTGATACCTAATTAGGTCTCCAATATACTGTAATACTAAGACATGACCTGAGGGAGGCACTGCAGCTGCTCTTTGTGTGTTAGACGGCAGTGATACTAAAATTATTTTTTAGATATTAAGTATATAAAACTGAAATCAGGCTTTGTGATGATCAAAACGAGTAATCTAAGGAATTCATGGAAGCACAACCATCCATCCAAGCTGATGGATGGTTGTGCATCAAAGGGTTAATTCTCAGCTGACAAAACATAAAACCGCCATCCAGTGTCAAAGAACGACGATGACTATATAACTGTGAGAAGCTCAGAAACATGATTTGGGGAACATAATTGTTTAAATTGCATCAAATTATGCTGTTTAAAGGGGTCACAGATGAACCCAAACTCTTCTCCTGACAAAGTTCTACAACAGCTGATTTAAAGAACCCGTCTGAGCTGCATCTCTGGATCTCCCTCAGCCAGAGGTGCTACATCAGTACTGATCTGCTGACTGTCAGACCTGGGACTTGGAGAACTCCACCACGTTGTAGCTGACGTTGTTGAGCAGAGCAAGAGAATAGACCCCCAGGCCTGCGTCCTTGGTCCTCCAGATTTGATCCAGCAGCTGCGCTAGCTCCAGCACGCGGCCCGCCGTATCCACAGCGAGCAGCACGTTCCCATCACCACGGAGGGTCTCCATGATATTGGCTGTAGGGGGGAGTACAGGTCAGGTTAGAGCAACGAATCACAACAGATAGCCTTAAAGACAAATAAACAGTTTTATTATTATTATTATTATTATTATTATTATTATTATACTGCGGAATGCTATTAGACTATATTCCCTCTAACAGACACTAGAGTAGGGCTGTCGCAGTGAAGGAATTTCCACTGTGGTAAATTAACGGGAGGTATTATTGCCATTATTGTTGTTTTCACAAACGTATCCTGAGTTTAATGCTATATAAACACAGTTGTAACTGTTATTATTAGAAATATTAAATTTTTATAACAAAGACGACACAGTTGTAGGACGAATTAAACAGTCCTTTACTGTTAAATGCAGAACACACAAATAAATATATATATCGTTGCTGTCCAATGAAAAACATGCATCTTAATTTTTGATAATTTTCATTTTTTACATCATTTGAACACGCCAGCCACTGTATACATTGTGTAAAAATTCCATGATGAATGGACCAATAGAAATGCTTCACGATCACTTGGGAAAAAAATTGGTTCCATTGACTCACATTTTGGCCTCTCCTGTAAAGTGGATATACTTGTTTTCCATTGGACAGCGACGATATGGTAGGTATTATAAAGTATTTTTCGGCCCCTATCATTTTATCATTGTTTATTATGTTATTATTTCGTGTGTTTTGTTTCTCTGACGGTGTGGTGTATAGTATTGGTGTGATTGTATGCAGATAAATATTAATGTAACTATAGATGTAAAGTTCTGCTGGGATTATAACATTTTATTTGTAAGGCACAAATGCTGTTCACACAGATACTATGCACATGTATGTATTTTATTTATTAGTTGTTTATTTTAAATGTATAAGTTATTTTTTTTTGGTAATTTATTTATTATTATTATTTATTTTTGTCTCTTAGGTTATATTTTCTTAGGAAAAGGGTGGGGGTGGGGGGGTTCTTGGAAGTTTGAATTCATTTTTGTAGCAATTGTTGCAATTATATAAACGTAATTGTAATTAAAAACTAATAAACAAACATGTCTAACCAAGCACTGATGGTGTCTATTTAAATAATGCATTATATATATATATATATATATATATATATATATATATATATATATATATATATATATATATATATATCAGCGTTCGTCAAACATAAAATTTCCTGGTCCCCGGAATTTCCATGACCTGTAATGAACATAAAAATAGGCCGTCTTTCTGCTGAGCAGACAAAAACCAGCCATATAACTTAAACCCACCCATCTGTGAACTTACTAAGTAAGTAAGCTGTTTTCACAGCTTAAACATAGAGCGCATGCAAATCACTGACATTTACATTTCACTGGCATGTTTGCCTTCGTTAGCAGGTACAGACTGCATATCCAGACTGGAGTGATTGGCAGTTGTTGACGAGCGGGATAATTGGGCATGGGGTGGTGGGGGGGGCAATCATAACACCTGCTCACTTCGGGAAAAAAGGGCTGCAGCAATAGATTATTTTAGCAGTGAAGAATTTCAGTGATGACTTTATTCCACCGAGCAGTTGGATAAGAATTACTTCATTACATCCAATAGAGACTAAACCTGCAGCCATTCCAACTGATCTACTCATGAGAACATACAAAAATAATACAAACAGAAATTTAAAAGCATCTGGGAGAATAAAAGCAGTTAAAACACGAACATATTTAAACTAAAACTGTAATTAAATTAGGAAAATCACGAACAGTCACAGGAAGGAAGGAACCATCAGGAAGTGCTGATGGTTTTCTAAACTGAGTGATCCGAACGTCTCGGGAATGAAGAATGTTTTTCAATCTGCAGAGTTTTTTCGCGGTAGAGCCACGATCTGGCAGCGGCTCACTCTTATTTATTTCAATGATGATTCCCCTTTATATAGTCCCCCCCCCACGTCTGTCCTCTTTCAGTGGTCCGTGCAATTTGTGACCCAACTTTTCTTACTGGAATTAGGTTTTGACCATGTTCTCAACATGCGGTACCCTTGTGTTCTTTGGGACCCCTGCAGAGTTTGTGGTGCCAAAATGCCAAGTGGTCACCTGCAGAGTGCAAATGTATATACCGGATGGTCTTTGGACCCCTGCGGAGCTCAGGATTGTGAGAACTACAGATGGGCTGATCAGCGTTTTTGAGGCCGATTCCGATCACCTTTCAGCATGACCGGCCGATACCGATAGAGGGCGGGACTATATGCCACAGCAGGGCTACATGTTTTTAGCGCAAACAAGTCATGAAACATGGTCTAAACTGTTTATTACAATTTTTAACGAGCTCCTATGAAACAGTATAATATTTGTAACTAAATTAGAAGTTGGTCTGAAAAGTATTACTACTAGGAACCTCCTAGTGGTTCAGATAGGGATTGCAGAGAGCTGGATGATGAAAAACAGAAATTAGGCTCATTTGTTTAACATCATCAATCAGCTAAATTGGAGAAATATCTCCCAATCACATATTTCGGCCGATACCGATACATAGCCGATCGATCTTTCCATCTCTAGAGAGAACCCCACAATTAAAATATCAAAATATTTCTATCTGCTCAAAACAAGTGAAAAACATTCATATATAAAACTTCCACCACATTATTAGTTTATATCAGCATCAGCGACAACATATTCATTAGGACTGTGTACCGTCAAGAACCTGGCGATACATTACGTATTGTGATACAGCCGTCACGATTCAATATATCAGGATATATTGCGATACTGCAAGCAAAGTGATAAACTGTGATTTTTCTAATCCTACTATTAAAACACACCACTGTATGAACAGGTTTGTCAATGCTTACAATAGCACTGCGCCCTTGTGCTGCTTGTTAATGTTGGAGTGGAGCTGAAAATGGATTACAGCACTGCCATCTAGTGGTCAGAGGTTTAAACACAACACACAATAATCTCTCCGTCTGTCAGGAATCTGTGTATAGATACTGTGTTTTTGAGAATCAATACAGTATCACCAAACATAATATCCTGATATTCGATATATTGATATTTTCTTACACCCCTACTATTCATACCAGTTGGGCTCCAACAGACATTCGTAACATGACAACGATGTTTGAAACTGGCTGGCTGAAGAGCTGCGAGGACAACTGGAACTTACTGAGGAGCTGCTCGTCGCGCTGTTTCCTGCGAGGCTGAACGTAAGCGGCGTTGAAGGAGTCGGTGATGAGCAGAGAGGGCCGGCTGATGGTCTCCAGGGAGCAACCGTTCAAATGACTGCAGGGGGTGAAGAGAACAGCAGGTCATTTCATCAAAAGAACTCAGCATCAGGTCAAACGAGAACCCTTTAGAACCTTTCACCCACTTACATTTCTCTCTTGTGGTTAAAGTCCACAGCGTAAATGATCTCCTCCTCTCCGTCCTTCACTATTTTCCAAATGGTCCCACCGATCATGTGACCGGCGGGAAGCGGAGTGATGGACAAACCATGTCCTTTTCCTGAAGACAGAGCGAGAGAGAAGAAACAGCGAGTGAACCAACTGCTCGTCTACAGTGCTGCACAAACGCCAGAGCAGGGCTGTGAATATTGACAAAAATTATATTTTGATATTTTCTGTAATTAAATAACGGTAATAAACAATATTTAGAAAAAAGTGTTGGTAAAATTCTTATTTTTAACTAGCCATTTTGGTGGTCTAGTCTTGTTCCAGGTGGTTGCTAGGAATCTCAATTTCTTTGTTGGGAAAACTTTTTCCATGTTTTCTCTTTAACTAACCCCTATATATAACTAACCCCTATTATTTTGGAGCATCACCAAAGAAATGCTCCAAAATAACTTCTAGATTTCTGGTTCCATTAAGGGTTAAGGGTTGCTGTTTTGAAGATGTTTTTCTTTGGACCGAGATGATATATGTACAAATACACACGTGTATACACACACATACATATACACCTACATAATGTCCTGCATCACACATATCTAAATCATCAATTTCTGAACAAAACAAATTACAACATAATTATTTTAACCACATAAACTACATAAACTTCTTTTTTGGCTACAACAAATAATAACTGATACAGCCTTTCTGAGCGAGAAGCGTCTCAGTTCTGAGTCATAAGACAATAATAAATATTCAACGCTTTTAAAAAGAGTTTAGAACAAAACATAAAGCAATCAACAAATCACATCACAAGACTCAAATATTGCATTCAGATCATAATTTACCTTTCAGATTCACGATCTGTGAAAACTTCAGCTGCTGGATCTTGTCGAAAGCTGAGTCCACATCATCCAGCGTGAACAGCGTGAAGTCTTCTGTGTTGTGACGAGACTGTGAGAAACAGACAACATCTGTCAGGCCTACTGAGTAACCACCCAAAGCCCTCTGTCCCAAACCGGGATTACCCTCCGTACCTGATAAAGGTCGTACATGAACATCTGTCCCATCTTGTACACAGGAATGGTGGCGTAGATGGTGCAGTTGAGGCCCAGCTTGCCGACAGCATAGGGCAGAGCGCCCAGGTGAAGAGGGTCCGGGTGGGAGAGAAGCACTGCATCGACTTGGTGGACATACCTGCAAAGCAACGGGTGGGAAATGCAATAACTAGAGATGGACTGATCAGCGTTTTTGAGGCCGATTCCGATCGCCGATCACCTTTCAGCACGATCAGCCGATAGCTGATACCGATCGAGGGTGGGGCTATATGCTACGACAGGGCTACATATTATTAACGCAAGCAAGTCATGAAACATAGTCTAAACTGGTTTATTACCATTTTAACGAGCTCATATGAAACAGTATAATATTTGTAACTAAATTAGAAGTTGGTCTATGTGGGCGTAAACCGCTTGATAAGCTCCAGAAGAGCCAAATCTGAAAAGTATCTCTACTAGGAACAGCAGAGCGTGAATCCAGGTGGAACATTAAGCAGCAGAATGAACGTCTTCTACAGCCGAGAAGAGCTGCTTATCTAGAACTATAAACTCAATCACTCTGGCTGTGGTTCTTTAGCTCTCTGGCTGTTTCTGCTGCTGTTCTGTTAGTACCGGTCAGATCTGGTCTGTAGGTGTTCTGGGTTATTTGTTTTGTGTTAGCTGTGTGTGCTAGCTCTGCTGTTTACTGATACTCTCTGTGTTCAGCTGTGTGGTGTCTCTGAAGTGTGTATCAGATTAGTATGTTAAATGTCTTTGTCTTGGTTGCCGTGAGAGACGCTGATGTTACTAATTTTACAGATTGTTATAAACTGTCCTGGATGAGTCTGAGTCACATACGCTAACAAACTGTCAGACGGACGATGTTTTCTATCCGCACATGCTGTGAACACCATAAAACTGTTCTTGTGAGGCCGCTGCTTTAGTCAGTCTGTGGAAAATAAAAACGGTATGTGTTTCCCAGCCCACGACTGGGGGCAGTCGTGGGCTGAAGGTTAGGGATCCGGTCTTGTGACCGGAAGGTCGCCGGTTCGATCCCTGGGACCGGCAAGTCATGACTGTAGTGCCCTTGGGCAAGGCACCTAACCCCAACTGCTCCCCGGGCGCCGTGGATAAGGGCTGCCCACCGCTCCGGGCACGTGTGCTCACCGCCCCCTAGTGTGTATGTTCACTAGTGTGTGTATATGTGGGTGTTTCACTGCACGGATGGGTTAAATGCGGAGGTCAAATTCCGCTGTGTGTAAACACATGTGGCTAATCGTACGTCGTACATTGATAATTTTTATGATAATTCATTGATAATTTCCACCTAGTGGTTCAGATAGGAATTGCAGGGAGCTGGCCGGAGGGAGTTTCACGCAGGGCTCCTCTTCCTGGATAAAACACTAACATATTGGCCGATCGCCGATACATGGCCGATCAATCCTTCCATCTCTAGCAATAACATTAGAATTTGGTTAATATGCTGGTTAATATAATTATAATATAATTAACACAGATCATAATAAACAGATTTAAACTTAACCAGTGTGTAGTAACTGTATAAACTGTATAGTAACAGGACATCGAGGGTCAGCCCATCAGGCAGTCTTACATTTATTTCTTTATTTGTTTGTTAATGTTTCTTCTTTAAACTGTCATCACAAATAGTCTCATAGCTTCACGTCTTTCTTTTATTTTAAAAAGAGTGATGGGTAAATTGGTGTATTTATTGTTTCCTGTTACGTCCTCAGGACGTATGCGCTTGTTCCCTGTTTCGTTTCGTTTTCCCTCATTAGGACTCACCTATCCACAATGCGGATTGGTTGAAGTGTCCATAGCAACGCACGAATTGATTGGCTGCCTACCAGCACGTGGGGTATTTCTGCAGTATTTCTGTGTTGGTGGAACGAACTTCCACTGGCTGTCCGAACAGCAAACTCTCTTGCGGTCTTCAAAGGCAGACTGAAGACCACTGTCCCTTTGTGAAGCACTTATAAACACTAAGCTACTAAAGTACTGGTATAAACTGTATGTACTGTATTTATTCTCTTCTCTGTAGGTGTTCCAGTCTTGCTAGGTATTTCGTTGTCTTTTTTCTAGGTATCAGCACTGGCCCTGTGTTTATGGCAGTGTTTAAGTATAAGAGTAGTTTGGACTTAAACCTGTTTGTACTAGATAGAGATACTCATACTCGAACCGAACTCTAAGCACTTTTGTAAGTCGCTCTGAATAAGAGTGTCTGCTAAATGCTGTAAATGTAAATGTGTTGATTGATATCTATATCCATGGTGGTGTTGGGGGGAACGTTAGCGTGCCACCAGTAGAGTCAAATCAGCCCAGTAGAGTGAGTGAGTGAGGGGCATGGAGCCAGTAAAATAAGGAGGGTCTAAAGAGAGAGAGATGAAGAGAGGTGGAGAAATGCACCTCCAAACCTCACAGCTTAGCTCTATATTATTTGAACACAGTGTTAATATTGTGTTAAACTTCATGATGGACCAATAGAAATGCTCCAAATCAGACTGGAAATAATTCTGGTCCCATTGACTTACATTAAAAGTAGAGAGTGTGAATTTGGAGGTGCTTGTTTTTCTTTAGACAGCGACGATTTATTACATTATAATAACAGGGCTGTATTAAAATAGCTGGCTGTTTGTTACAGTCATGATGATCTGGCTGGCATACTGAGCACATATAACCAGCTTGGATATATTTCTCAACTAGGCCAAGTACTGTAAGTGTGGCATTAATGTTGGATAAGTTCAGTTATCAATGAATGATGGTTTCAGTTAGGGACATAAACAAGTGATTCCTAATCTCTATTATTCTTGTTGACAATGAAGAGTCAAGTCAGGTTCATCTGTGTAGCTCATTTTACAATGATGTTGTAGCTTTACAGAAGTTTGACAACAGGAAAACATAAAGTCACTACATGTATCCACCTGTGAGCAAGCCAGAACCAAGACTCACAAGAGAAGAGCCGCCGTCCTCCTCTACAGTGTATTATAAAACAGAACTAGGAGAATCTCTGTTTGAAGTCTGGATGGTTATAGCTTTTAGAAACTCTACTGGTAAACTGATGAACTCGACTTGATAAACTGATCCACAGAGCCAGTGATGCTGTGGGTGTGGAGCTGGACTCACTGATGGCAGTGTCTGAGAGGAGGATGCTGTCTAAGGATCCTGCAGGCCATCATAGAGAATGACTCCCACCCTCTTTATCAAGACTCATTCAGCCAACATGCACTACAGAACACCACAGGAGGTCATTCCTACCATCAGACTTTATAACTCCTCTCTTAACGTATGACACCTCTCACATGTACAGTGATACCAGTAGAACAATAATTTAATTATGTATATAAGAACTCAAATGTGCAATAACTTTCTTACTTCTAAACTCTTACTGCTGTATACAGTATATCTGTACTTATTACTATAGCCACAGTCACTTTATATTTTATTATTCTATTGTAATATAAGACTTATATATGTGTACATACTACAAATTTCTTCTTTTATGTTGTAAATTATTATTAGAGTGTTTATTCTTCTTCTGCTACTGTAAAAACTGCAATTTCCCCCTGAAATCAATAAAGTATTTCTGATTCTGATTCTGGTAGAGGCAGTCCCTGACTGAGGCATTCTCTGTCTTTGTGGAAAGTGGGAGTGAGCTGAAACAGTCCCATCATATTTTAATGCCAGTACTGTGTGATTTATTATTGTTCAGCTCAGAAATGTAAGCCTGTGTTTGATCAATGAACAGCAGTATAGTTATATATTTGTGTACAGTATAGCTCAACTGGCTGTGTTCGATTTTGTTCCAACAACTCAAGGGTCTCGTGTGGGAGTGGGTGCCTTTTCCGTTTATATTATACGTTTTTCCTGTTTTTGGTTAGTTAGGGAGCGAGGTAAGCTTGTGTTCTTTTCTTTTCTTTGTTATTTTGCCGTGGCCCACTCCGACGTTCTGAGACACATGAGGTGTGTGTGTTAATTGTAAACGTAAACTATACAGCTTTAATTGTTTAAATGTCGTCTCGGGTTGATTTAGTTTTATTTCTTTATCCTATTTCTTTACGGTCCTAGATGGGTCGTAACATAAATTGGGGGCTCATAACATGAACCCGGGACCTCTTGCACCCGAAGCGAGAATCATAGCCCTATTTATTAATAAAAATGAATCACCATCAAACCACAATCACTGCCCCCATCTCTTGAAAGCACTGCAGCAGCTTTAACATACACATCTCGTCTCCTACTGGATTTATTTACTGACTGAAATCACACTGGCATGTTTTTTTAAATGAACAGCGTTACCCACACAACCAAACACAGATTAGACCAACAAATTAATGAACCACAGAAAATCTAATAAGGGTGTTTTTATGTACAGTATATAGGTGGCTGTAATTATTCCCAGGCTGGCAACGTTGCAAGATGCCATCACAAAGAGTTTAAATGACAGTAAAGGTTTTGATCAGCAGGGGGGTTCGTGTGCACATGTAGCTTAGAGAAATTAACCTGTTTTTGAACCAGCTGGAGGGAAAGCTTCAACCCTTCAAAAAGCTTCATCTGGCCATCACTATCTAGCACTACTGTTTTACTACTGCTGCTGATCTGCTTTACCTGTTCACACCACTCAATACTTAAGATACGTAACATATCATGTGAAAATGTAATTAAAGGTATAATAACTAGGGCTGCCACAATCATTACATTGTTATTTGCAGTTATTTAAATAGCTATTAATTGTCAGCTAAACATTAATGATCATGACAGGCCTAATAATTACAAAGCCTGTCTCCTCCTCTCACACTACCAGATCAGCCACATCATTAATCGTAGCTATTCTGATCTAACTTGTAACCCCAAATCAGGATTAAAGTGGGCCTAAAAATCACTTTATTATATTTTAGAACCGTGAGGAAAACTACTCTAGCATATGAAGCTGTTTTGAAGCTGTTTGAGCTCTTCACACTAACATATCTGATAATGAGAGTGATTCAGGCACCTTTTCATAGCATCTATGATGTCCATGGAGAAGCTCTCGTCCCAGCCGCAGTCCAAAAGGAAGCGGAACTCATCTACCTGTAACAGGTAGCAGAGAGCGGACTCTTCCTGCACGCCGGACACGGCGGTCAGTTTGATGATGGAGGTCATCCTCGAGATTTGTCTACAGAGAGCAAGAGAAGAGGATGATTACTCACACCTTGTTATCACCTGCACATACACCACCCTTAGAAGACAGAGGTTCTTTCAGAGTTCTGCAGTAAATACAACACTAAACTGTTACGTTCCTCTATAATTAATTGATAAACAGTCATTCAGAGAGGTTTGATATGAAATTCTCTGTTCTAGAGAAACAGTTAGAAATATTCACAGAGGTGGTGATATCAGACATCTGAAGAGTACAATTCCTCAAGAAACTTCCTCACAACAAGATATTACATGCCTGAGTCACTGTCTTGACCCTGAACTGCTTCAGAACTAAACTTTGTGGTATTTCCCTTGAAAACCTAATGTGTAGAGTGGATGATGATGATGATGATGATGATGACGACTCTTATCACACTATTGAAGCACATTTCCACCACAGAAATAAATAAAGCCATTTAGTAAGACATTATAATGAGAACGTTTTACTTAATAATTCTGATCTCATAACCACGGCGGTACATCTCACAACTATGACTTAACCACCTCACAACTGACTGTACCTCTCATACTTATGACTTACCATTCCATACCTACAACTTAACAACTCATAACTGATTGTATATCCAACTACAACTTAACCACCTCATAATTATGACTTACCATCTCATAACTATGATTTTACATCTCATAACTATGACGTACCACCTCACAACTATGATTTTACATCTCATAACTATGACTTACCATCTCATAACTATAACTTACCATCTCATAACTATGACTTACCATCTCATAACTGACAGTATATCCCATAACTATGACTTACCATCTCATAACTGACAGTATATCTCATAAGTATGACTTTTCCATCTCATAACTATGACTTACCCACCTCATAACTATGATTTTACATCTCATAACTATGACTTTACAATCTTTACAATCTCATAACTACAAATTACCATCTCATAACTGACAGTATATCCCATAACTATGACTTACCATCTCATAACTATGACTTACCCACCTCATAACTATGATTTCAAATCTTATAACTATGACTTACCCTCTCATAATTATGACGTACCACCTCATAACTATGATTTTACATCTCATAACTATGACTTATCATCTCATAACTATGACTTATCATCTCATAACTGACAGTATATCTCATAACTATGACTTACCCACCTCATAACTATGATTTTACATCTCATAACTATGACTTACCATCTCATAACTATGACATACCACCTCATAACTATGACTTATCATCTCATAATTGACAGTATATCTCATAACTATGACTTAACCACCTCATAACTATGATTTTACATCTCATAACTATGACGTACCACCTCATAACTATGATTTTACATCTCATAACTACAAATTACCATCTCATAACTGACAGTATATCTCATAACTATGACTTTTCCATCTCATAACTATGACTTTTCCATCTCATAACTATGACTTTTCCATCTCATAACTATGACATACCACCTCATAACTATGACATACCACCTCATAACTATGACATACCACCTCATAACTATGACTTACCCACCTCATAACTATGACTTACCCATCCCATAACTATGACTTACCCACCTCATAACTATGACTTACCCATCCCATAACTATGACTTAACCATCCCATAACTATGACTTACCCACCTCATAACTATGACTTAACCATCCCATAACTATGACTTAACCATCCCATAACTATGACTTAACCATCCCATAACTGACTGTACATCCCTCAATTATGACTTTACCAACTCATAACTACAACTTTGCATCTCATGATGGTGATTTTTTTCTTTAGACAGAAAAAAGCTGACTTTAGCGAGTGTAGATTACTGACTCACTCCAGCTCAGCTCACCAAACACCGAACTAACAGCTTCTGTTTCATAAATAAATAACTAAACCGTCTTGATTGTCTAGCGCGCCTTGCTACTAAAATAAGCTTCAAAGACGAGAGAAACGTCCACTTATACAACACAGAAATGAGAAAATTACTGTCTACCATATTAGAAAACTAACTTATAAAGGATATTTAGTTAGAAATCTTCTCCAGATTAACACTTTGATGAGCTTCATCTGCCAACCTGACTGAAAACAGGAGAGTGCTAGCGGCTAGCTAACAGCAAAACTATCCATTTAAAGCGTCTACGTAAAAAACAGCATACCGGTCGACGTGCTAAAGGCTCTCTTTTCACTTCACACGACCGTGTGTCCTGAGAAACATCTCCAAAACTTCTCCAACATCATTTTTTACTCATTTTTTCAGGAGCCGCACGGTTCAATCTAGCCGCGCTCCGCCATTACACAGCAGGGTCGGCGGAACGTACCACGTATACAGACTTTTAGGGAGACGCTACTGTTCTTGTACTATGTTAAAATACGTTCTACAAAATTTGCACATGTTGCGTAGATAATAAAATATTTAAAATAGTATACTTTATCACATAACGATTGTGTAATTTAATATAAAATCATTTAAGAAGACATCAGGAATAAAAAAGTAACCCCCGCGATTAGAGAGTTGGTATCGCTTAGTGCCCTCTGAACGTCTCTCCACAGCGAAGCAGGAGACGAGGAGAAGGTAACGAAGGATTTTGTTGTTTTTATGCAAAATTCGTGATTAAAGAGGGCATTTTTAGATATTAGGTGTATTTCCATGCTGTTGTGGATGTTTAGTCCAGTAAAGGGCATTGTAAGCTCCTTTCTATGTGTACGTTTTAGCTGTTATTGAAGTTGTAGGCTAGCTTAGAGGCCTGGCTAGCTAAAGGTGTCATTGCTTTGTTTGTATTTGTAATTTTTCTGAAACCGGGTTATTAATATGCGATACAGTTGTATATTAACGCATTAAATTCAATGTGCTACCTATTGAGAACGCTCTGTTCCTTTACAGCAGGACATGAGTTTGAATACAGTAGTCTTGGTGCTGTTAGCTGAGTGCTACGCTATGTGGCCAGAAGTATGTGGACACCTGGCCATCACATCTATAAGAGCTTGTTGGACATACTATTTCAAAAATCATGAGCATCAATATGCAGTTGTCCATGTCTTTGGCTATAGCCAAGGTTCAGTGGGAATCTGTATCTATCTAAAAAAAAAAAAAAAAAAAGAGAGGGCATATACGTAGAACATGTGTCTTTTATTTTTCTGCATCATTTGAATGGAGCAGCTGCCATCTACAGTGTGTGCTCCCTTCATAATGATTGGATCAACAGAAATGCTTTAAAATAGCGGGGGAAAATATTGGTTCCATGAACTGATGTCACTGAGGTTGGACGAGAAGGCCTGGATCACAATCTCTATTCCAGTTTATGTCCAAGGTGTTCAGCGGGGGTTAAGGTCAGGTCTCTGTGCAGCCCACTGATGTTCCTCATCAAAGCAAGTATTTATGGAGCTGTTTTGTGGACAGGGATACAGTCAGGCTGGCACAAACTGCCGCCACAGAGTTGGAAGCATAAAACTGTGTAAAACATCTTTTTGTGCATTAACATCACTATAAAGTGGAACTAAGGGTCTTGAGGGTCTGCGCCCAAACCCTGAAAACCCTCAAACTCTTATCTTTCCCCCAGCAAACTTTAGAGTCAGTGCTCAACTAATAGTGTTCTCTTGGTATTCATCAAGCTGCACTATTGTAGATTCTATGTGTGTCCATTTCATAATACTAGCACTTACTGTTGTCTAGGGCAGGACTAGCAGGTCAGAAATGTCACAGACAGCGCCTGAGAGACCATGAGCCCACATTTAAAGTCATTGTGCTGTTCACTAGTCTGTTTACAATGATTTCCTGGTTATGAACATGATTTTATACACCTAACAGTAATGATTGTGGCCAAAACACATGAACACAGTAATGAGAATGGGTGTCCACATATATTCAGAGTCAATCAGAGCAGTTTGGTGTGAAATAGTTGATTGTAGAGACTCAGGTGTTGTTTACAGTGGTGGTTATGGGAACCAGGGATCTACAGCCAGCTAGGCCTTAAGACATGATGCAGCAATGAAAACATTATAAAACAATGAACTATAAGCTTCATCCCTGTTTGCCATTGACTCTGTGCTCTCTTCTCACAGGCATCATGGTGAACTTTGCAGCAGTGGTGCGCGAGCACTGGGTCAACATCCTGGTTCCACTGGGCTTTGTTGTTGGCATCTACCTGGACAGGTGGAACGATCAGAAGTTGACAGCTTTCAGGAACAAGAGTGCTTTGTACAGCAGGTATGTGTCCATGTGCCCAGCAGAGGCTTGCTCGCTACTCTGCTCAATTTAAATGACTTTTATTTGTTCCTGTGTCTGTCCTGAAGGGACGGTTCAGCAAAAAATCTAATCTACATAATTCTCCACTCACTCCAGATGTGGTAGATTGGGCAGGACATGTTCAGGGTCCAAATGTTACTTCTTTAGTTTAGAACTGGAGCTGCAAGGCTAGCAAACACTAGAACTCAATAGTCACCCAAATCATTTATGCAAAAGAATCAACCAGACGGTGGTACGGTGGTGTAGTGGTTAGTATGGTGGTGTAGTGGTTAGTACGGTGGTGTAGTGGTTAGTACGGTGGTGTAGTGGTTAGTATGGTGGTGTAGTGGTTAGTACGGTGGTGTAGTGGTTAGTATGGTGGTGTAGTGGTTAGTATGGTGGTGTAGTTGTTAGTATGGTGGTGTAGTGGTTAGTATGGTGGTGTAGTGGTTAGTATGGTGGTGTAGTGGTTAGTATGGTGGTGTAGTGGTTAGTACGGTGGTGTAGTGGTTAGTATGGTGGTGTAGTGGTTAGTATGGTGGTGTAGTGGTTAGTATGGTGGTGTAGTGGTCAGTATGGTGGTGTAGTGGTTAGTATGGTGGTGTAGTGGTTAGTATGGTGGTGTAGTGGTCAGTACGGTGGTGTAGTGGTTAGTATGGT
Source organism: Megaleporinus macrocephalus (assembly GCA_021613375.1). NCBI lineage: Eukaryota > Metazoa > Chordata > Actinopteri > Characiformes > Anostomidae > Megaleporinus > Megaleporinus macrocephalus. Next base: position 46,324,291 of record CM038707.1, on the reverse strand, counting down.
GGTGTAGTGGTTAGTATGGTGGTGTAGTGGTTAGTACGGTGGTGTAGTGGTCAGTACGGTGGTGTAGTGGTTAGTATGGTGGTGTAGTGGTCAGTACGGTGGTGTAGTGGTTAGTATGGTGGTATAGTGGTCAGTATGGTGGTGTAGTGGTTAGTATGGTGGTGTAGTGGTTTGTACGGTGGTGTAGTGGTCAGTATGGTGGTGTAGTGGTCAGTATGGTGGTGTAGTGGTTAGTATGGTGGTGTAGTGGTTAGTATGGTGGTGTAGTGGTTAGTATGGTGGTGTAGTGGTTAGTAAGGTGGTGTAGTGGTTAGTATGGTGGTGTAGTGGTTAGTATGGTGGTGTAGTGGTTAGTATGGTGGTGTAGTGGTCAGTATGGTGGTATAGTGGTTAGTATGGTGGTGTAGTGGTTAGTATGGTGGTGTAGTGGTTAGTATGGTGGTGTAGTGGTCAGTATGGTGGTGTAGTGGTCAGTATGGTGGTGTAGTGGTCAGTACGGTGGTGTAGTGGTCAGTACGGTGGTGTAGTGGTTAGTATGGTGGTGTAGTGGTCAGTACGGTGGTGTAGTGGTCAGTATGGTGGTGTAGTGGTCAGTATGGTGGTGTAGTGGTCAGTATGGTGGTGTAGTGGTTAGTATGGTGGTGTAGTGGTCAGTATGGTGGTGTAGTGGTTAGTACGGTGGTGTAGTGGTTAGTATGGTGGTGTAGTGGTTAGTATGGTGGCGTAGTGGTTAGTATGGTGGTGTAGTGGTCAGTATGGTGGTGTAGTGGTCAGTACGGTGGTGTAGTGGTCAGTACGGTGGTGTAGTGGTCAGTATGGTGGTGTAGTGGTTAGTATGGTGGTGTAGTGGTCAGTACGGTGGTGTAGTGGTCAGTACGGTGGTGTAGTGGTCAGTATGGTGGTGTAGTGGTTAGTACGGTGGTGTAGTGGTTAGTACGGCGGTGTAGTAGTTAGTACGGTGGTGTAGTGGTTAGTATGGTGGTGTAGTGGTCAGTATGGTGGTGTAGTGGTCAGTATGGTGGTGTAGTGGTCAGTATGGTGGTGTAGTGGTCAGTATGGTGGTGTAGTGGTTAGTATGGTGGTGTAGTGGTTAGTATGGTGGTGTAGTGGTCAGTATGGTGGTGTAGTGGTCAGTATGGTGGTGTAGTGGTTAGTAAGGTGGTGTAGTGGTTAGTATGGTGGTGTAGTGGTCAGTATGGTGGTGTAGTGGTCAGTATGGTGGTGTAGTGGTTAGTATGGTGGTGTAGTGGTTAGTATGGTGGTGTAGTGGTCAGTATGGTGGTGTAGTGGTCAGTATGGTGGTGTAGTGGTCAGCACTGTCTCCTCACAGTAAGATGATCTGGGGTGGATTCCCGGTCTGGGTGGTTCTGTGTGGAGTGTTTATGTTCTCTCTGTGTTTGAGTGGGTTCCTCTGGGTACTCCGGTTTCCTCCCACAGTCCAAACACATGCATGTTAGGATCCTCACTCTAAACTGCCTGTAGGTATGATGGACTGGCGACACGTCCATGGTGTACCCCGCCTTCGCCCGATGATGCTGGAATTGGCTCTAGCCCCCTGTGACCCCGACTAGCGGGATAAAGCAGTAGATATTGGATGGATGGTCATCAACCAGACTTCTCTATGCTCAAACTACATCCAGGTATTCATTAAGGTCACAAATACCTTTGGATGTGGCTTAGGACACTGTATCACAGGATGTTAGCTTCATTTGGAATGTATTGCAGGCCTGAAATGCAGGAATGGATGTGTAATAGCAGATGAAATGAAGTTGAGACAAAAATGAACCCAAACATATTTCATATTGTCTGCAGTGAAATAAGTCAAAGCAAATGTAAACACTGTGTTTTATATTAGCATTCTTCATACTGTCTTTGTATAACCATGAACTATAAAATTAACAAAACTGAAGGCACTGGTCTGGGTCTGATTATCATAAATATAGAGGAATCTGATCCAAGATCAGTAGGAAAACAGCTCTGAAACACCTTAGCAAAGTTTACGTAGTTCACAGTAAGTCATACCATGTAAACAACACTGGAAAGTCTGTGTCTCCTTAATACAGACCTGGATGTAGGCTGAGCTGGTCTTTCCTGCTTGTCAGAAGCTTTTATCCTCCAGTTTTAAACTAAAGAAGCAACATCTGCATACCAAACATGTCTTGGCTGATTAACTATATTTGGGCTGAGGGGAAAGTCTGGTATATTAGATTCCAGATACTCTGTTATCTCATTGCATCCTATGAGCAGCAGATATCAAAGTGTTTTAATGCTAGTTGTACCGTGTTTGACTTTGTATGTAACACATTTGATTTGATTTGATTTGATTTATGTTTGTCTTACGCTACAGGATTTATTAAATCCTAACCAATGTTGAAAATGTGCAAGACCCACGTATTTCACTGATCTGGGTAGAATAAGACATGGGCTTTCAGATTCAGCTCACAAACTAACCTGGAATCTCGTAGAACTTTTTTTCTTTTTTTTTTACTTTTTAATGAACAAAATGTGGAAAACCAAAGGATCATTTGATAAAAATAAAATTAGTTTCATTCACATTCCAGTAAGTATTGTGGGAGTGTGAATGTCAGCGTAGCTTAATCAATCAATCAATCAAAAGCTTTTTTTATAACGAGTGTTGGCACAGATATGGTGGTTATTAGGGTTGTGTATTGGCAAGAGTCTGGCGATACAATTCATATCGTGATACAGCGGTCACGATGTAATATATATATATATATATATATATATATATATATATATATATATATATATATATATAATATGGTGTGTGTTATATTTTGATTTTTCAAATCCTACTATTAAAACACACCACTGTATGAACAGGTTTATCAATACTTACAATAGCATTGCGCCCTTGTGCTGCTTGTTAATGTTGGAGTGGAGCTGAAAATGGATTACAGCACTGCCATCTAGTGGTCAGAGGTTTAAACACAACACGCAATGATTCACTGTCTGCCAGAATCTGTGTATTGATACTGTGTTTTTGAGAATCGATAATGTGTTTTTGAGAATCGATACTGTATCACTAAACTTAATATCCTGATATTTCAATATTTTCTCTCACCCCTAGTGGTTATAGTGTGAGACAAACATAAAAGCTGGATCTGGTTCTGAGAAGATTGTGTATCAAAATCTGAATGAAATGGCAACTAATCCAAAAACAAATGATCTGTAATTGCAGGGAGTTGAAGCCCGGTGAGGAATACACCTGGAAGTGAACTCTCACCCGGATGATATTTATTGGACCTCCTGCTCTGTTAATATCGACATCCTGTTGTCCTCAAATCTGTAAATGACCTTTCGGTGACATTTGATGTAAAATATATTAACACAACAACAAACTGCTTCTGTGTTTTTTATCATTAGTTTAATGTATGTACTCACATATATACCAGCACTACACTCTCCGGAGATGGTCTTCAGTAAAGGGAAGGGTTCTGTCTAGAACCATGAGTTATATAGAACCATTATATACTGATTTATTGCTTAAGCTGTTTTTGCATGATTCAGGTGGAGAATGTGGTGTATATGGTGCCATATAGCATGTTGTTGAAAATGGTTCTCTATCAGTCAAAAGTTTGGGCACACCTACCCAGGTTCTTATGTGTACTATATTAATAGTAATAATAGTGAATAAGTGCGAAGAGATCAGAACTATAGAATAGTCGGTATGGAATTATTCCTGGAGCAGAATTAAACATCTGGTTGTGTTTAAAGAATGTTTCGAGGGTCTTTTAGAAATGAGCTCATTTGCTCTGATGCAGGTTTACATACTTTGAACATTCTGACCAGCAACTTCATGAGGAGCCACATGAGCTGCTTCTCTAACAGGACTGAAGAAGATGCTGAGATCTTGTTCAGGTTTGGTGGTTTTATAGCTCTTATAAAATATACATTCTCATTTTTACATTTAAATACAGTCAAATGTTTGTTTTAGTAATATTTTGGTACATGGGCTCCAACTTCACTGTTTACACTCGTCTCTCAACACATTCAGATCAAAACATCTTTATATTTGTAAACATATTATGTTATGTGTCTCCAAACTTTTGACTGTTAGGGGTTTCATCTGATTCTCTGTATACTTTATTACTCTGTTCTTTAATGATCAGGACCCCCACAGGACCACCACAGAGCAGATACTATTAGGGAGGTGAGTCATTCTCAGCACTGCAGTGACACTGACATGGTGGTGTGTTAGTTAGTGTGTGATGCTGGTGTGAGTGGATCAGACACAGCGGTGCTGCTGCTGGAGTGTTTAAATACCTCAGTGTCTCTGCTGGACTGAGAAACGTCCACCAACCAAAACTATCCGGACAGCAGTGTCCTGTGGGCGGCGTCCTGTGTCCACTGATGAAGAACTAGAGGAACACAAACTGTGCAGCAGCAGATGATCTACTGTCTCTGACTTTACATCTACAAGGTGGACCAGCAAGTAGTAGGAGTGTCTAATAGAGTGGACAGTGAGTGGACACAGTGTTTAAACACTCCAGTAGTAGCACTGCTGTGTCTGATCCACTCACTCCACCACCACGTCAGTGTCACTGCAGTGCTGAGAATGACCCACCTCCCTAATAGTATCTGCTCTGTGGTGGTCCTGTGGGGGTCCTGATCATTAAAGAACAGAGTAATAAAGTATACAGAGAATCAGATGAACTACAGTCTGTAAGTGGAGCTCCTGTATGGTCAGTGGAGCTGATACAGTGGACAGTGAGTGGAGGTCCTGTATGGTCAGTGGAGCTGATACAGTGGACAGTGAGTGGAGGTCCTGTATGGTCAGTGGAGCTGATACAGTGGACAGTGAGTGGAGCTCCTGTATGGTCAGTGGAGCTGATACAGTGGACAGTGAGTGGAGGTCCTGTATGGTCAGTAGAGCTGATACAGTGGACAGTGAGTGGAGGTCCTGTATGGTCAGTGGAGCTGATACATCTGATGCATCTCGAAGATGGGAGGACATTTGAAAAACTAGGGCTATTTAATGGGGGCTGGGGGTCCTGAAGAAGCTGAGGGAGCAATGCACTGCTATAGAACACAGTGGAACATGGTTATATACCAGAGTTAAGACTGAAATCCCACCAGCAGTGATCTGACATGTATACCTGCATGTTCTGTGAATCAGCATCATAATGAAAACTACGAAAGCCTTCTGACCATGTCAATCATTTACTGTCAACATGTAGAAATCAAACAGCCGTGCATCAAAAACATCAACGATGTTTCTTCTCATGTCGCTGTAAGAAATGGCAGCACTTTATTAACGAATCAGAACAAAGACAGTTTGTTTCTCGTCACTTTGTCCTCAGAGGTTCAGACGTGTGGATTATTCCTTTCTCAAACAGCAACTCCGCCAACGACACCTGAAAAAAAAAGAAAGAGTTAAAACTCTAAACAAGACCAGAGAATAAATAATATCAAGGTCTTTTTAATGTTGGAATCAATTCAAATAATATTTAGTAAAATATTTACTAAATATTTACTGTGTAAAAGACTGAGCCACTTGGAGACAAATACTCAAACAGTATTAATAGAGTAAGTAGAGCTTCTACATACGTCAGTGTGTTTATTTAACCCTTTCCAAGCTTCTCCTAAACAACCCAGTATTATTATCAGTTCTCATCTAATACCTGCTTTGACTGCTCAGTGCTTCATTAAGCTAAATCAAGATTACTGCTGAAGGACTGAGTCCACTGTTTACACTGGCTTACTGCACTACAGTTCTCACTCATACACACTGAGACTCTATTGTTTATATTCTGTATTCTATTTTTATTTTATATTTTTATTTCCTATATTCGGTTCTATGTTTGTTGCCACTTACCGGTTGTCTTATGCTGTTCCTTGTGCAGTTGTGGAACAGCTAGTGGATGCCTTGTATTTTCCTATCTATATATCTCTCTATCGTTCTATCTATCTATCCATCTCTCTGTATGTCTGTATCTGTGTGTTAGTCCATCCGTCTGTCCATCCATCTGTCCATCCATCTATCTATCTATCTATCTATCTATCTATCTATCTATCTATCTGTTTGTCGGTCTGTTCGCCATCTATCCAATCCATCCGTCCGTACGTCCCTTCATCCGTCTATCCAACCATCTATCTGTCTATCTATCCATCCATCCATCCTCCTATGTCTGTCCGTCCGTCCGTCCGTCCATCCATCCGTCTGTCCCTTCATCCGTCTATCCATCCATCCATCCCTCTGCATGTCTGTCTATCTGTGTGTTCCTTCATCTGTCCACCCCTTCCTCTGTAAGTCTATCTGTGTGTCCATCCATCTTTCTGTCTATCCATCCATCCATCCCTCTGTCTGTCCGTCCATCCATCCATCCATCCCACTGCATGTCTGTCTATCAATGTGTCCATCTATCTGTCTATCTATTCATCCGTCTCTGTCCATCCGTCTATCTATCTACCTGTATGTCTGTCTGTCTGTCTGTCCGTCTATCTGTGTGTCTGTCCGTTCATCCGTCTGTCTATCTATCATACAATGTCTGGGGCGTCCAGGAGAAATCTGGAACTGCACTTTGTTCTTCAAACTGGATCAAGATCTGATCTACTTCTTTAACAATAAGATATTCATATTACTTTGTATTGCATGTATGATTATTTACATCTGTTCTAATCAGATCTGCTGTTCTTACTGGTGAACATACACTTATTGATCAGATACACACTTTTACACTATCAGCTCAGGTGACCTCGGCGCAGTAGTGTAGTGTAGGTGCTTGTTTTACAATAACTATCCGGTCAGTGTTCAGATACGGTCAGATTCAGATTCAGAAAGAATGGTGTGTTTATTGACTACCTGTAGTTTCTTCAGTTACATTTATTTAAAAGTCATTTCAGTCAAAAGTTGATTACGTTTAAGATTTGAACGCAGTCGTTTCCTAATGCTGGCTTTACAGGGGGAACTTTTATGGTTGCAGGTTGCATGCGAGTTGCCTGCAACGTAACTTCTGTGCAGCTTGACAGATGCACCAAGCAATTGATGAACAAATCTAAATGCAATACATTCCTATATATTCCACTATGAAGCAATCAGCAAGGTGATACTTACATACCTGCAGCATTTTTCCTATATCAGCATATCAGTCATTTATTCATGTAGGCAGTGTATAGTTTAGTCTACAGTGTACGCTTCATATTCTGTCTGTTGTTTGTACACAGCCTGGCCAAAATAAAGTTGCTATTTGGATTTAAATATGCAGAATACTTTGATTATCGTTGATTGGAATAAATATTGCAGTGATTTAACTAATGCAGTAGGTTGCTTAAGCAGCCGTGTGGGGGAGACCAATATCATGATCATAGAAACATTGTTACTGTGTTTTAAAATAATAATAATTAAAATTAAAAATTAAATTAAAAAAATAATAATAATTTAAAAATAATTACAAATTTTCTACAAAAAAATATATATATATAAAAATAAAATAAATAAATACAATTTTATATATATATATATATATATATATATATATATATATATATAATTTTTATTTATTTAAAAATTATAAAATATATATATAAAATAAAATAAATAAATTAAAAAAAAAATAAATAAAAATTATATATATATATAATTTTTATTTATTTATTTTATTTTTATATATATATTTTTTTTTGTAGAAAATTTGTAATTTTTTAAAAATTATTATTATTATTATTTTATTTATTTATTTATTTTTTTAATTATTATTTTTTTAGTGTTTTAATCACTGCTGTGAACCTGTCTTTCTCGACTGTCTGTAGTGGGACCATGTCCTCGCATAGGTGGACAGTTACTAATGTCGCTCCACCGCTTGCTTCTCCCGTCATATGCAGTGTCTGACTCTTTGGCTTAACTGGTTCACTGGTGCTGCTGGTTGATGGCGTGGAATCAGACGACCATACTGGTGTACATTCTTGGTATTCCAGCACACGTCTCCTACTGAGGTGATGGAGTGAGTTGGTAGTGTTACCACCAGCGGCAACAACAGCGTCTCAACAGACTTTGCAATATACAGCCTTTTGGTCTGCGTCACTCTCCTGAACACTTCCGAATCAGATCATGATAGTATTTCTTTTGCTGGACGTTGCGTTTTGATTAGTTGTTCCATAAAGTTGAGACACTTGCAACTGTTGCGACTGTGTTTCAAGTGAGTTGCAGGACCCTTGTGCAGTGAGTTGTCATGAACCTCAAGTGAAATTTGGTTACATGTGAATTTCACGCACCTAAACTAGTGTGTGCATAAAGCCAGCCTACACAATCAAACACAAATATTTGTGATGTCACAGATTTACATGGTTAATGCTTGATGATGGAACGTGGTACCTTGTCTTCTGCGGAGTCACATGGTAAACTAGCGACCGTGGTGAACTTTGGGTAAGTGTGGATCAGGAACTCCACCGCGTCGGTGTGCTACAGAGGAGAAGAAGAAATCTGACTACAGCAAAGTCTGATCACGTCTGTAACCGAGGATAACATACGAATACAGTCCTGAAGTTCTGAAGCAGGACCAGAACTTTTACCTCTGCTTTGATCTCGATGCTCTTGGGCTCCTCCTTATGGTAAACTCTGGAGTTCTCTGTTGTGTAGTACAGCTGAACGGCCTCTCCGTCACTGCACAGTCTACAGAGAGAGGACGTCAGGGTTAAATATGTGGTAAACGAGAGATTCTTCACTCTCTGATGTTCACAGTTATTCAAATACACAGATTTTACTGTCATTGTTTCTCAGGTATATGAACAACTTGTGTAAGTTGGAATTTTCAGCAGCCCATTACTGCACAATCATAAGAAGGCAAATGGCCACAAACTGACCAGCCACTATAACCAACAACACTATACACCTTACCCTATACTAGGGGTGTGTCATATCATATCGTACACAATAATATCGGCAAAAAAATTTAATATGGTGAACAATATTATACCCTGAAATATCATACCATATCATACATCTCTAATTATCACATCAGGTACTACTTTTACTGTTTTTAACTAAAGAAAAATTCTCACTTTTCTCATTTCTCATTATATATCTACTAGAGACAGATTTGATCTCCAGTATCATTCACTTTACTTCAGTCCTGGATATATGGAGATATTTGGAGTGCATTGTTTAGTATCGAGACATTCTGGATCATTGACTTCTGTTACAATCTGATAAAAAATTCTTGTATTTTTTAATATCTCAGTTAGGGGTGTGATATATCATATCATATGCAATAATAAAATTTAATTTTCATTTTGTTGCAGTAGTGTATTCTTGAAATATTTTTTTAAAATTCAATGTTTTGTTATATCACCAAAAGTATCGCTATCGCAAAAAAAACATGAAATATCATGATATTATTGTAGAACATATCGCCCACCCCTACCCTATACACTATAACCCACTACACTATACCAACATATACCGCTATCACACACTGATTACACCCTGCCGCGATTAGACACTAGACTCAATTAGACCCAATTGCATCACATTATTTCACGACTAAACTAAAACATCAAGATAAATCATTAAATCTACTAAACGAACAGATACTGATTAACCACATATACATTCTTGTTAAACTAACAATAAATATTTTTCAATCATTTTATTCATAACAATATATTAGTAACATACTTTCTCTTGGCTGTATTTTAACACTACTAGTAGAAATGTTACTATAACTACTAGGGGTGTAAGAAAGTATTGAAAATATCGAGTATTGGGATATTATGTTTAGTGATACTGTATCAGTTCTCAAAAACTCAGTATCAATACAAAGATTACTGACAGACAGTGACTCACTGTGTGTTGTGTTTAAACCACTGACCCCTAGATGGCAGTGTTGTAATCCATTTTCAGCTCCACTCCAACATTAACAAGCAGCCCAAGGGGGCGATGCTGCTGTAAACATTGATAAAGCTGTTCATACAGTGGTGAGCTTTAATAGTAGGATTTGAAAAATCACAGTATATCACTTTGCTTGCAGTAACGCAATATATAGCGATAGATTGAATCGTGGCTGCTGTATCACGATGCCTGTTGTATCGCCAGGTTCTTGCCAATAAACAGTCCTAATAACTACATAATCATCAGATTCTCCCTCTATGGAATCTCCAATTGGACACTATCATTCTGAATTTGGTCTGTGTTTATTAGAGTGAATAACGTGAGGCACTCGTACTTGGATGCTGGTGAATAAATGTGTCACCGTCATCTCTCACGTCTGATACATTCTTTGTGTAAGAATTATAAACTGATGCTGCTTTAGTGGATAGCTAGAACAGAGTAGTGTGTTATGATTAGTCAGAGTTAGAGTTGTAGGTCAGTATAATAAATTATAGGCAGTGAGGACGCAGTGTAAACGCGGGTAAAATGTCTTTCATTGGTAGATACATTAATGAAATGATGCAGGACTGAACTGAGACACACCGACAGCAGTGCTTTATACACACCTGGCAACTCCCGCCCGGATGAGTCTGATTCTGGTCTGACCCTTCATGTGCGCCCCCACATCCACAGCTTCTCCAGCCTCCCACCGAGCCGGGGCTCCATATACACTGCTGCCTTTCTCCTCTACACACACACACACACACACACACACACACACACACACACACACACACACACACACTTTACTTTCATATCCTAATACAACAGAATCTATACAACCTTACATCCTAGAACTTAGTTTATTTTTTTATTTTTGTTTTTATGGCTTTGTTTTGTTTTGGAGTGGGTTGAATGTTTTGTAAAAATTGAGAGAGACTGTTCGTATTCGTTTGTACTGTATATGTTAAAAGGTCTGTGATGTTTGTTTGGACCCCAGTGGGGTCACTGGAGTCGAGGCACTCAGTACGGAGCTATACAAGATAACACTTCTGGATGATTCTAACTCCTTAGAGAGAGAGAGTCGACTGCTGAAAGACACAAATTCACATTCTATTAATGTTAAAATTTAATAGAAATAGCCAATAAATTAAAATTATGCAATAAAATCTGAAGAAAACACCACCATGGACTGTAGATATGTTAACTTAATGATTTAAAATAAGTTTTTATATATATATATATATAATTGCATTATGTTGAGAAATCATTTGCTCATCCAGCATTTTTAAAGGGTCTTAATAGGGAGTTTGCTCCTCCTTTTCTGCAGTAACAGCCTCTACTCTTCTCAGAGGGTCTTACACTATATGTTGCAACATTGCTGTAAGGATTTGACAGCATTCAGCCACAGGAGCATTAATGCAGTCAGGTACAGATGCCGGATCACTAGTTCTGGATCGCTGCAGCTGAAAGTAGATCTAAATAAATCATTTTGATTGATTACATTATAACATAAAAGCTTACATAGAGCTGTGATTGGCCAGAGTGCAACTACACCAATGAACCATAACATTAAACCCATCTCCTAATATCTACACTTACTGTCCACTGTATCAGCTCCACTGACCATACAGGACCTCCTCTCACTGTCCACTGTATCAGCTCCACTGACCATACAGGACCTCCACTCACTGTCCACTGTATCAGCTCCACTGACCATACAGGACCTCCACTCACTGTCCACTGTATCAGCTCCACTGACCATACAGGACCTCCACTCACTGTCCACTGTATCAGCTCCACTGACCATACAGGACCTCCACTTACTGTCCACTGTATCAGCTCCACTGACCATACCAGGACCTCCACTCACTGTCCACTGTATCAGCTCCACTGACCATACAGGACCTCCACTCACTGTCCACTGTATCAGCTCCACTGACCATACCAGGACCTCCACTCACTGTCCACTGTATCAGCTCCACTGACCATACAGGACCTCCACTCACTGTCCACTGTATCAGCTCCACTGACCATACAGGACCTCCACTCACTGTCCACTGTATCAGCTCCACTGACCATACAGGACCTCCACTCACTGTCCACTGTATCAGCTCCACTGACCATACAGGACCTCCACTCACTGTCCACTGTATCAGCTCCACTGACCATACAGGACCTCCACTCACTGTCCACTGTATCAGCTCCACTGACCATACAGGACCTCCACTCACTGTCCACTGTATCAGCTCCACTGACCATACAGGACCTCCACTCACTGTCCACTGTATCAGCTCCACTGACCATACAGGAGCTCCACTTACAGACTGTAGTTCATCCGATTCTCTGTATACTTTATTGCTCTGTTCTTTAATGATCAGGACCCCCACAGGACCACCACAGAGCAGATACTATTAGAGAGGTGGATCATTCTCAGCACTGGTGTGAGTGGATCAGACACAGCAGCGTCACTGCTGGACTGAGAATCGTCCACCAACCAAAACTATCCGGACAGCAGTGTCCTGTGGGCGGCGTCCTGTGTCCACTGATGAAGAACTAGAGGAACACAAACTGTGCAGCAGCAGATGAGCTACTGTCTCTGACTCTACATCTACAAGGTGGACCAGCAAGTAGTAGGAGTGTCTAATAGAGTGGACAGTGAGTGGACACAGTGTTTAAACACTCCAGCAGCAGCACTGCTGTGTCTGATCCACTCAAACCAGCACAACACACACTAACACACCACCACATCAGGGTCACTGCAGTGCTGAGATTGACCCACCTCCCTAATAGTACCTGCTCTGTGGTGGTCCTGTGGGGGTCCTGATCATTAAAGAACAGAGTAATAAAGTATACAGAGAATCAGATGAACAGTTAATAGAGAGTATCTTATAAAGCGCTGACGAATACAAAACAGGTTACCTTCAGAGAGCACAGGCGGAAGACAGTCATGGAGGAATTCTCTGGCTTTCTGATCCACAGCGGCGTCCACTGGAGCGTAGGACGAGAGCTTCTTTATCAGACTGTCCAAGTGGGACATAAACTTGTCTCTGCGCGGATCCTCCTGTTAACGTACGAACACAACGGTAGTGTTTACATGCAGTGCAGCTAATAAGGCTTATTTGTACAGATGGACCAATCAGTGTTTTTAAGGCCAATTCCGATCACCGATCACCTTTTAGCACGATCGGCCGATAGCAGATACAGATGGAGGGCGGGGCTATATGCCACGACAGGGCTACATGTAGTTATTAGCGCAAGCGAGTCATTAAACCTGGTCTAAACTGTTTATTACCATTTTTAACGAGCTCATATGAAACAGTATAATATTTATAACTAAATTAGAAGTTGGTCTAAATTAGAAGTTGGTCTATGTGGGAGTAAACCACTTGATAAGCTCCAGAAGATCCACATCTGAAAAGTATCTCTACTAGGAACAGCAGAGCGTAGATCCAGGTGGAACATTAAGCAGCAGAATGAACGTCTTCTACAGCCGAGAAGAGCTGCTTATCTAGAACTATAAACTCAATCACTCTGGCTGTGGTTCTTTAGCTCTCTGGCTGTTTCTGCTGCTGTTCTGTTGGTACCGGTCAGATCTGGTCTGTAGGGTTTCTGGGTTATTAGTTTGTGTTAGCTGTGTGTTCTAGCTCTGCTGTTACTGATACTCACTGTGTTCAGCTGTGTGGTCTCTGAAGTGTGTATCAGATTAGTGTGTTAAATGTCTTTGTCTTGGTTGCCGTGAGAGACGCTGATGTTACTAATTTTATAGATGTTATAAACTGTCCTGGATGAGTTTGAGTCACATACGGTAACAAACTGCCAGACAGACGATGTTTTCTTTCTGTACATGCGGTGAACGTTTAAACTGTTCTCGTGAGGCCGCTGCTTTAGTCAGTGTGTGGAAAATGAAAGGGTGTGTATTTCCACCTAGTGGTTCAGATAGGAATTGCAGGGAGGGGGGGCTCCTCTTCCTGGATGAAACTTTAGCTCGAAATACAGAAATTAAGCTCATTTGTTTAAAGCCATCGATCGGCTCTCGGGATCGACTACATTAGAGAAATATCGGCCGATCACTGATCACATATTTTGATTAAAAACTGGCCGATACCGATACACAGCCGACTGATCCTTGCACCTTTCTCTCGAGAAGTCAACAATTAGTCAACCGGCGCCCACCTTGTCCGAGTTCTGGACTCCCATGAACGTGAGGTAATCGATCGGCAGGCCCTTTCGGAACTCCACGTCCTCCTCCATCGCCATTTCCAGAGCTGCCGGCATGACCTGCCAATCAAACAGGTAAACAGATCACTGTGTTATTCTCCACACACGGTGACTACACTCACTCTGGATCATCACAAATACAGTACACCTGTACATCCACTGTCTACTGCAATAGGTCACTCACTGTCCACTGTATCAGCTCCACTGACCATACAGGACCTACACTCACTGTCCACTGTATCAGCTCCACTGACCATACAGGACCTACACTCACTGTCCACTGTATCAGCTCCACTGACCATACAGGACCTCCACTCACTGTCCACTGTATCAGCTCCACTGACCATACAGGACCTACACTCACTGTCCACTGTATCAGCTCCACTGTCCATACAGGAGCTCCACACACTGTCCACTGTATCAGCTCCACTGACCATATAGGACCTCCACTCACTGCCCACTGTATCAGCTCCACTGACCATATAGGACCTCCACTCACTTCCACTGTATCAGCTCCACTGACCATACAGGACCTCCACTCACTGTCCACTGTATCAGCTTCACTGACCATACAGGACCTCCACTCACTGTCCACTGTATCAGCTCCACTGACCATACAGGACCTCCACTCACTGTCCACTGTATCAGCTCCACTGACCATACAGGACCTACACTCACTGTCCACTGTATCAGCTCCACTGTCCATACAGGAGCTCCACACACTGTCCACTGTATCAGCTCCACTGACCATACAGGACCTCCACTCACTGCCCACTGTATCAGCTCCACTGACCATATAGGACCTCCACTCACTTCCACTGTATCAGCTCCACTGACCATGCAGGACCTCCACTCACTGTCCACTGTATCAGCTCCACTGACCCTACAGGAGCTCCACTTACAGACTGTAGTTCATCTGATTCTCTGTATACTTTATTACTCTGTTCTTTAATGATCAGGACCCCCACAGGACCACCACAGAGCAGATACTATTAGGGAGTTGGGTCATTCTCAGCACTGCAGTGACACTGACATGGTGGTTTGTTGTGCTGGTGTGAGTAGATCAGATACAGCAGTGCTGCTGCTGCTGGAGTGTTTAAACACCTCAGTGTCACTGCTGGACTAAGAATCGTCCACCAACCAAAACTATCCAGACAGCAGTGTCCTGTGGGCGGCGTCCTGTGTCCACTGATGAAGAACTAGAGGAACACAAACTGTGCAGCAGCAGATGAGCTACTGTCTCTGACTTTACATCTACAAGGTGGACCAGCAAGTAGTAGGAGTGTCTAATAGAGTGGACAGAGAGTGGGCACAGTGTTTAAACACTCCAGTAGTAGCACTTGTGGTAGTTGTGGTTTTTGGCCAGTTATGTTAATTTTGGTGCAGCGCTAATGAAAGCCCACCTTGAGGAGCAGGTCGCCCCAGCTGTTCCTCTGGAAGGAGGAGATGGTGATGTGCAGCGAGTGAGCGTCAGGGAGGCAGTTGCCCTGGTGAACGAAGCCTCTGGGAAAGTACAGCAAGTCGCCCGCTTCCAGAATGACGTCCAATACGGGCTTCCCGATCTCGGCCTCGCTGAAGTTAGCTGCAAGATAATAAAATATAAAAATAACAAACAAGTAGAAACACAAACGAGACTAAACACAAAGTACAGGAGAGATTTAAACACTACAGACTCACCAGAGCTTTGATTACAGTCTGTAAATGTTTACACACAACATAAACTTAACTGTACACACTCACTGTCCACTGTATCAGCTCCACTGACCATACAGGAGCTCCACTCACTGACCACTGTATCAGCTCCACTGACCATACAGGACCTCCACTCACTGTCCACTGTATCAGCTCCACTGACCATACAGGACCTCCACTCACTGTCCACTGTATCAGCTCCACTGACCATACAGGACCTACACTCACTGTCCACTGTATCAGCTCCACTGACCATACAGGAGCTCCACTCACTGTCCACTGTATCAGCTCCACTGACCATACAGGAGCTCCACTTACAGACTGTAGTTCATCTGATTCTCTGTATACTTTATTGCTCAGGACCCCCACAGGACCACCACAGAGCACATAGCATTAGGAAGGTGGTGCTGGTGTGAGTGGATCAGACACAGCAGTGCTGCTACTGGAGTGTTTAGACACCTCAGTGTCACTGCTGTACTGAGAATCGTCCACCAACCAAAAGTATCCAGACAGCAGTGTCCTGTGGGCGGCGTCCTGTGTCCACTGATGAAGAACTACAGGAACACAAACTGTGCAGCAGCAGATGAGCTACTGTCTCTGACTTTACATCTACAAGGTGGACCAGCAAGTAGTAGGAGTGTCTAATAGAGTGGACAGTGAGTGGACACAGTGTTTAAACACTCCAGCAGCAGCACTGCTGTGTCTGATCCACTCACAGCAGCACAACACACACTAACACACCACCATGTCAGTGTCACTGCACAGAGTAATAAAGTATACAGTGAATCAGATGAACTACAGTCTGTAAGTGTAGCTCCTGTATGGTCAGTGGAGCTGATACAGTGGACAGTGAGTGGAGGTCCTGTATGGTCAGTGGAGCTGATACAGTGGACAGTGAGTGGAGGTCCTGTATGGTCAGTGGAGCTGATACAGTGGACAGTGAGTGGAGGTCCTGTATGGTCAGTGGAGCTGATAGAGTGGACAGTGAGTGGAGGTCCTGTATGGTCAGTGGAGCTGATACAGTGGACAGTGAGTGGAGGTCCTGTATGGTCAGTGAAGCTGATACAGTGGACAGTGAGTGTAGGTCCTGTATGGTCAGTGGAGCTGATACAGTGGACAATGAGTGGAGGTCCTGTATGGTCAGTGGAGCTGATACAGTGGACAGTGAGTGGAGGTCCTGTATGGTCAGTGGAGCTGATACAGTGGACAGTGAGTGGAGGTCCTGTATGGTCAGTGGAGCTGATACAGTGGATAGTGAGTGGAGCTCCTGTATGGTCAGTGGAGCTGATACAGTGGACAGTGAGTGGAGGTCCTGTATGGTCAGTGGAGCTGATACAGTGGATAGTGAGTGGAGCTCCTGTATGGTCAGTGGAGCTGATACAGTGGACAGTGAGTGGAGGTCCTGTATGGTCAGTGGAGCTGATACAGTGGTCAGTGAGTGGAGGTCCTGTATGGTCAGTGGAGCTGATACAGTGGACAGTGTGTGTAGGTCCTGTATGGTCAGTGGAGCTGATACAGTGGACAGTGAGTGGAGGTCCTGTATGGTCAGTGGAGCTGATACAGTGGACAGTGAGTGGAGGTCCTGTATGGTCAGTGGAGCTGATACAGTGGACAGTGAGTGGAGGTCCTGTATGGTCAGTGGAGCTGATACAGTGGACAGTGAGTGGAGGTCCTGTATGGTCAGTGGAGCTGATACAGTGGACAGTGAGTAGAGATACTGATATAGAACTGAAAGATACTTACGACTCGGCACGAGAGCTAATGCTTCATCTTTAGACCTGCGGAGCAGCAGACGCATTAACATGGTTGTGACATCATAAAGATATTCCAGCATTTTACTAACCAGCTTCTTTATCAAAGGACCAGATTCACAGCTTTATTAAAGCACTAATACACACTGTGTTAAAGAGCCCATATCAGGGTTAACTGAACAGTGTGGCTATTTTACGTTTGTGAAAACATGTGAACACAGTTAACGTTTTAAAACTCACTGTTCACTCCCACACGGTCCACACGACAGATATTAGGCCACCAAAACAGGCTGATCTGAATTCACTGTTGTTGTGATGTCATAAAAACCAAAACATTTACATACATCTGCCTATTTAGCCAAAATCAGTTTAGCCCCGCCCACTCACACTGATGTTATAAAGATACGACTCAGTAGGCGAGTGTGGCCAGCGTGTCCAGATACTCGGATGTGATCCAGTAGTACGCGAACGTTACCCGGACGACCTCCTGAATCAGTAGACATTCTAAGTAGGCGACCGCAGCACACTGCGCTATCCCATGATTCAACTGGAGCCATGAATGTGTTCAAATTGGAGGAGAAAAAACTTAATCTACTCTGAGTTACAGCTCCACACCGTCTGAGTACTCAGACACAAACACAGCTCAGCGTTACAAACAGGTCCAACGGCGGACGTAGTATATATATATATATATGATTAGTTTTAATACACCACCCACCTCCCTAATACAGCTGTGTATCTATAACTAGTCTATTGTAAGTGTATATATACATATAAATGCTTATATATATATATATATATATATAATTATAAATGCACACACACACATATTAATACATATATATAATATATATATATACACACATTTTTATATATATATATATATATATATATATATATATATATATATATATATATATATATAATTAGGTGTAATACAGCTGTGTATTTATAACTAGTCTATTGTAAGTGTATATATATATATACACATATAAATGCATATATATATAATTAATAATAATATATATATAATTATATATATACACACACATACATACATATATATATATATATATATATATATATATATATATATATATATATATATATATATGATTAGGTTCAATACAGCTGTGTATTTATAACTGGTCTATTGGAAGTGTTCAGGAAATACCTGGTGACTCACCTCGGGTTATATACTCTCCAGTGCTTCTTCCCCTCTAACTGCAGAATAAACGCTTCTATATCATCATAATGAGGAGCGAAGCCTTGTGTTCCTGCTGGAGTGAGATACCTGAACACATACAAGATATTAATCCTTATTAAAGAGTGTCTCTTTGGTAAATCAATTGAAATCAGTTTATTTCATTATTTAATGTTCCATGTGTTCATTATAAATCTTCCTAAATCATTATTTTAATTCTCATTTATTTACTTCATTACCAAATATAGTGTTTGTAAATATGTTCCCGACTGCAAACATTAACAAACGTCAACAGTTCTCAACTCCATAGTGAACACATAAGGGTTAATTCTGAGCCATGGTGTGTGTGTGTGTGTGTGTTAGAAGTCAGCGATACAAACATGATTTTTATTAATAAAGTCAGTAATAAAACTGAGATATGTATGTGTGATGATCAAAAACAAGTAAACTAAAGAATTCATGGGAGCTTAAATGATGAAATTAATTTTATCGCAAAGATACAGAGAATAAAATCTCAGTCGGGTCACTTTTGAGCTAGGTTGTGCATCAAAGGGTTAATACTGTTCAGCACTAATACCTTTATAAAATATTAAATCAGCATAATTAATTATGCTTTAAATGAGATTAGTTAGCATTAAAGGGGAATTTCATCCATATATCTATATATATATATATATATATATATATATATATATATATATATATATATATATATATATATATATATATATATATATATCCATCCAATAGAGGACAAAAACCTTCTTTCAATGGAAGTCAATGGAACCAGAAATTTTTCAGAGTGATTCTGAAACATTTCTGTTGGTCCATAATTACATTTTAAACATTTAAATTAAGCAGCAGAAAAATCGGTGGAGCTCTCCTGCTGCATATTCTCTTACACGTTGGCTCCTGCCATGCTGCCAAACTTCTCCTGCAGGATGGAGAGAACGTTCCACACGGTGGAGGAGAAAGCCTGAGGGTTCAGCATCCGGAGAGAGCAGCCACTCTGAGAGTAAACAACACACAGCTCAGTAAACACTACACACTGACACACACTAGGACTGCACACCAGTAACCCCAGCAGGAGTGCTTGTGTTATTGTTTCCTCACATTTACACATAAATGCATGTTAATTAATTAATTAAGAGTTAAGCTTATATCTACACTCACTGTCCAGTGTATCAGCTCCACTGACCATACAGGAGCTCCACTTACAGACTGTAGTTCATCTGATTCTCTGTATACTTTATTACTCTGTTCTTTAATGATCAGGACCCCCACAGGACCACCACAGAGCAGATACTATTAGAGAGGTGGGTCATTCTCAGCACTGCAGTGGGCGGCGTCCTGTGTCCACTGATGAAGAACTAGAGGAACACAAACTGTGCAGCAGCAGATGAGCTACTGTCTCTGACTTTACATCTACAAGGTGGACCAGCAAGTAGTAGGAGTGTCTAATAGAGTGGACAGTGAGTGGACACAGTGTTTAAACACTCCAGCAGCAGCACTGCTGTGTCTGATCCACTTACACCAGCACAACACACACTAACACACCACCATGTCAGTGTCACTGCAGTACTGAGAATGACCCACCTCCCTAATAGTACCTGCTCTGTCGTGGTCCTGAGGGGGTCCTGATCATTAAAGAACAGGGTGGTCTAGTATACGACAAAGCTATTGTCTCTAGCTTTATACCCAATAAGGTAGGAGTGTCTAACAGAGGGGACAGTGAGGGGACAGTAAGGGGACAGTGAGGGGACAGTGAGGGGACAGTGTTTGAACACTCAATCGTTGGTAGAGTCTGGTATTCTTCCCACTCTGTCCACCTCCTTTCCTCCCCCTCTCTCATCACTCGGAGATATCCACCCTTGCTGGCTCGCATGCTGTGCTCGTTGGCTTGGCCTGCATACTGAGCGACTCAGAGTCAGAGTTAGTTAACATCACAGGAAGCTGGATGATGACATGACTGGTTTCATTTATAAAACAATGTCATCATCATCTATAATTCAAGCTGACAACTTCAGAATCCAGACCGAGACCCTGTGACGTCTGCTGGAGACAAACCGTGTGGCAGCTTCTCCTTTAGAGCTCAGTGTGAAAGAACCAGCAGCTACATACCACTACCCTGCATACAGGACAGATATGATACACAGCAAGGGACACACGTAACACTCCCTTCACCTACCTGTGTACAGGTAAACTGTAACACTACCTTCACCTACCTGTGTACAGGTAAACTGTAACACTACCTTCACCTACCCGTGTACAGGTAAACTGTAACACTACCTTCACCTACCTGTGTACAGATAAACTGTAACACTACCTTCACCTACCTGTGTACAGGTAAACTGTAACACTACCTTCACCTACCTGTGTACAGGTACACTGTAACACTACCTTCACCTACCTGTGTACAGGTAAACTGTAACACTACCTTCACCTACCTGTGTACAGATAAACTGTAACACTACCTTCACCTACCCGTGTACAGGTAAACTGTAACACTACCTTCACCTACCTGTGTACAGGTAAACTGTAACACTACCTTCACCTACCCGTGTACAGGTAAACTGTAACACTACCTTCACCTACCCGTGTACAGGTAAACTGTAACACTACCTTCACCTACCTGTGTACAGGTAAACTGTAACACTACCTTCACCTACCTGTGTACAGGTACACTGTAACACTACCTTCACCTACCTGTGTACAGGTAAACTGTAACACTCCCTTCACCTACCTGTGTACAGGTAAACTGTAACACTACCTTCACCTACCTGTGTACAGGTAAACTGTAACACTACCTTCACCCACCTGTGTACAGGTAAACTGTAACACTACCTTCACCCACCTGTGTACAGGTAAACTATAACACTACCTTCGCCTACCTGTGTACAGGTAAACTGTAACACTACCTTCGCCTACCTGTGTACATGTAAACTGTAACACTACCTTCACCTACCTGTGTACAGGTAAACTGTAACACTACCTTCACCTACCTGTGTACATGTAAACTGTAACGCTACCTTCACCTACCTGTGTACATGTAAACTGTAACGCTACCTTCACCTACCTGTGTACAGGTAAACTGTAACGCTACCTTCACCTACCTGTGTACATGTAAACTGTAACGCTACCTTCACCTACCTGTGTACAGGTAAACTGTAACGCTACCTTCACCTACCCGTGTACAGGTAAACTGTAACACTACCTTCACCTACCCGTGTACAGGTAAACTGTAACACTACCTTCACCTACCTGCGTACAGATAAACTGTAACACTACCTTCACCTACCCGTGTACAGGTAAACTGTAACACTACCTTCACCTACCTGTGTACAGGTAAACTGTAACACTACCTTCACCTACCTGTGTACAGGTAAACTGTAACACTACCTTCACCTACCTGTGTACAGGTAAACTGTAACACTACCTTCACCTACCTGTGTACAGGTAAACTGTAACACTACCTTCACCTACCTGTGTACAGGTAAACTGTAACACTACCTTCACCTACCTGTGTACAGGTAAACTGTAACTCACCTCATAGAAATCCCACACTGTGTAAGGTAGAGCTCTACCAGGAGGATTGTGTGTCTCTCTTTTGCCGTTCGTGTAGCTCGTCACATCGAGGTTGACTCCGTACTGGACATCATCCTACAGGTCAACATACAGAAGTCATTACTGATCCACTCACACCAGCACAACACACACTAACACACCGTCGCCACGTCAGTGTCACTGCAGTGCTGAGAATGATCCACCACTGTATACAGGATACACAGCAGAACTCACGTGTATTATGTCTCATGTAAAGCCTCCTTTATAGAAACTCTAAGCACAGCAGCCCAACTGAGGGACTCTGAGGTCTGTCAGAATCACAACTCTACCCAATCTGAAAACGAGGGGGAGCTTTAATGACCCGTCAAATTAAAGAACTTAACTCTAAACATTTAAATCCTATTACCTTCACCATCCGAATCTCTGCACCCATCACCATCTACATGCATACAGAGCGTATGTGGGTTAGAGACGTAAGAAAACATCAGAAAATATCGGATATAGTGATATTATGTTTAGTGATACCATATAGATTCGCAAAAACACAGTATCGATGACTAATTAACAGTTTACATACACAGATTTCTGGCAGACAGGGAATCATTGTGTGTTGTGTTTAAACCTCTGACCACTAGGGATGTAAGAATATATTGAAATATCGAATATCAGGATATTATGTTTAGTGATACTGTATCGATTCTCAAAAACACAGTATCGATACACAGTTTCTGGCAGACAGTGAATCATTGTGTGTTGTGTTTAAACCTCTGACCACTAGAGGGCAGTGCTGTAATCTATTTTCAGCTCCACTCCAACATTAACAAGCAGCACAAGGACGCAGTGCTATTGTAAACATTGATAAACCTGCTCATACAGTGGTGTGTTTAATAGTAGGATTTGAAAAAACGCTATATATATTTTTGCTTGCAGTAACATGATATATTGAATTGTGACCGCAGTATCACAATAAACATGGTATCGCCAACACACAGCCCTACTGTGGATAGATGTTTAGATTAGATTTCTAGGTGTGAACCAAAATATCAAAAATCTCAATGTTTCAATTCTCAGAAACTCAATATCAGTTTTAATTCCATAGTTTAAGTAGATTTTGAACTTGAACAGGTTCAGTTTGTGCTTTGTTTAGATCTCCAACCACTAGACTGCAGCGTTCTCCACCATTAGATTCTCATAGAACCAATTGCTCGCCTCTCTCTTGCCCTCTCTCTCCAGAGGAGGACGGTCACTCTCTCTATAAGGGGTCGACCAGAGGAGGACGGTCTCTCTCTCTCTATCCGAGGTCGATCAGAGGAGGACGGTCTCTCTCTCTCTATCCGAGGTCGATCAGAGGAGGACGGTCTCTCTCTCTATATCCGAGGTCGATCAGAGGAGGACGGTCTCTCTCACTCTATCCGGGGTCGATCAGAGGACGGTCTCTCTCTCTCTATCCGAGGTCGATCAGAGGAGGACGGTCTCTCTCTCTCTCTCTCTATCAGGGGTCAACCAGAGGAGGACGGTCTCTCTCTCACTCTATCCGGGGTCCACCAGAAGAGGACAGTCTCGCTCTCTCTATCCGGGGTCGACCAGGACGGATGGTCTCTCTCTCTCTATCCGGGGTCCACCAGAGGAGGACAGTCTCTCTCTCTCTATCCGGGGTTGACCAGAGGAGGACAGTCTCTCTCTATCCGGGGTCAACCAGAGGAGGACGGTCTCTCTCTCACTCTATCCGGGGTCGACCAGAAGAGGACAGTCTCTCTCTCTCTCTATCCAGGGTCCACCAGAGGAGGACGGTCTCTCTCTCTCTCTCTATCTATCCGGGGTCGACCAGAGGAGGACAGTCTCTCTCTCTCTCTATCCGGGGTCCACCAGAGGAGGACGGTCTCTCTCTCTTTCTATCTATCCGGGGTCCACCAGAGGAGGACAGTCTCTCTCGCTCTCTATCCGGGGTCCACCAGAGGAGGACGGTCTCTCTCTCTTTCTATCTATCCGGGGTCCACCAGAGGAGGATGGTCTCTCTCTCACTCTATCCAGGGTCGACCAGAGGAGGACAGTCTCTCTCTCTATCTGGGGTCGACCAGAGGAGGACGGTCTCTCTCACTCTATCCGGGGTCGACCAGAGGAGGACAGTCTCTCTCTCTCTCTATCCGGGGTCCACCAGAGGAGGACGGTCCCTCTCTCTCTATCCGGGGTCGACCAGAGGAGGACAGTCACTCTCTCTCTCTCTATCTATCCGGGGTCCACCAGAGGAGGACGGTCTCTCTTTCTCTGTACATTGACTGCTTTGGTTTTGTTGTAGCCTCCACTGCCTCACTAAGGTAGCTGCTACCATGTCTGACTCGTAAGTCAGTGCCTTAGAAGGCAGGAATGTCCATTTTTTCCTAGCCACACTTTTGCTGGTGTAGATTAACTCGAGATATATTTGAGTCAGTCCTGCCTTCTAAGGCACTGACTTACGAGTCAGACATGGAAGCAGCTGCCGTCCCAGCCACACAGGCCTACTTACGGTTCTCAAGATGCGATCAAACTCGGCCGTTGAGAACAGTCCGCGGTAAAACTCGGGATTCTGGCGTCTGATCAGGAGCGGCTTCTTCTCCCAGGAGTCTCTACAAGACAAACATCAATAACCAATCAATACTTCATATTAACTAACAGTACGTTGTGCTTACACAAGCTGATTTAGGATTTTCTGAAATCTGATTGGCTTAGCAGTGTTTAAACACTGTGTCCACTCACTGTCCACTCTATTAGACACTCCTACTACTTGCTGGTCCACCTTGTAGATGTAAAGTCAGAGACAGTAGCTCATCTGCTGCTGCACAGTTTGTGTTCCTCTAGTTCTTCATCAGTGGACACAGGACGCCGTCCACAGGACACTGCTGTCTGGATAGTTTTGGTTGGTGGACGATTCTCAGTCCAGCAGTGACACTGAGGTGTTCAAACACTCCAGCAGCAGCACTGCTGTATCTGATCCACTCACACCAGCATCACACACTAACTAACACACCACCATGTCAGTGTCACTGCAGTGCAGAGTTCTGCTCTTTAATGATCAGGACCCCCACAGGACCACCACAGAGCAGATACTATTAGAGAGGTGGGTCATTCTCAGCACTGGTGTAAGTGGATCAGACACAGCAGTGCTGCTGGACTGAGAATCGTCCACCAACCAAAACTATCCGGACAGCAGTGTCCTGTGGGCGGCGTCCTGTGTCCACTGATGAAGAACTAGAGGAACACAAACTGTGCAGCAGCAGATGAGCTACTGTCTCTGACTCTACATCTACAAGGTGGACCAGCAAGTAGTAGGAGTGTCTAATAGAGTGGACAGAGAGTGGACACAGTGTTTAAACACTCCAGCAGCAGCACTGCTGTGTCTGATCCACTCACACCAGCACAACACACACTAACACACCACCATGTCCGGGTCACTGCAGTGCTGAGAATGACCCACCTCTCTAATAGTATCTACTCTGTGGTGGTCCTGTGGGGGTCCTGATCATTAAAGAACAGAGTAATAAAGTATACAGAGAATCAGATGAACTACAGTCTGTAAGTGGAGCTCCTGTAGGGTCAGTGGAGCTGATACAGTGGACAATAAGGAGACCACCACCTACAGGAGTGCATGGTTACTATGAGGGCTGTGTATTGGCAAGAACCTGGCGATACAATAAATATTGTGGTACAGGTGTTACGATTCGATACCGCAAGTGATATATTGTGATTTTTCAAATCCTACTATTAAAACACACCACTGTATGAACAGGTTTATCAATGTTTACAATAGTATTGCACCCTTGTGCCGCTTGTTAATGTTGGAGTGGAGGTGATAATGAATTACAACACTGCCATCTAGTGGTCAGAGGTTTAAACACAACACACAATGATTCACTGTCTTCCAGAAATCTGTGTATCGATACTGTGTTTTTGAGAATCGATACAGTATCACCAAACATAATATCCTGATATTCGATATTTTGATATATTCTTACATCCCTAGTCCCTATATGTGAGGAAAACGTGAGCACAGTCGTACTTGAAGAAGGTTTTGGCTTGAACTGGATTTATCAGCCACTGAAACAGCCTGCTGGCTCTCTCCCGGCTGTTGTTGATCTTCGTCAGGTCCGTGAGAAGCGTGTGAAGCGGCTGAGCTGCTGCTGCTGCTGCTGCTTCCGTCCCGTTTGCTGGACTCTGCTCCTCCTGGAAAGGGATTCACAGCAGTAAGTCACACGTATCTAGAACGCTCCTGAAAGCTCACAGCCTGCAGACACTTACATGGCCAGTTTTCTCCTGGTTCTCCTCCTCCTCCTTCACCTTCTGGTCCACAGGGCTCTGTCTCATCTTCTTCTTCTTGGCTTTCGCAGATGCGGCTGCACCATTCTCCTTTCTTTTCTTCTTCTTGACCTTCAGAGAAGAAGCCTGCCGATACAAGCACACACTTCTACTGAGCATCTAGAACAGAGAGTTTCACACTAAACCCACTCTGAATGACTCTGTTAATATAATAACTATTTAATTATGTGAGATATTTAAATATTGGTGATGTTCTTTAAGTTATAGGAGTAGATTAACAGTAAAAACATTTAGAGTAACTATTTTATATTAACTATTTAGAGGTGGACGTCTGGTTCCATTCACCACCACTGTAAACAGATCTGACTCTGTAGTTTCTCTAGAACAGAGTTTCACACTCTCTGTTCTAGAGAAACTAGTGTCAGATCTGTTTACAGTGGCGGTGAATGGAACCAGACGTCCACCTCTAACAGCTCCCTCTTACAGAGTTGGTACGATATATCAACACTGTCCATGAAAAAAAGAAGTATCTCCAAAACAGAACTTTGCGATAAAACTTAACATCCATCCATCATATATATATATATACAGACTACCGCCCAAAAGTTTAGGATCACTTTAGAATTTCATTTCATGCAATTTTCATGCAATTCACAAACAATATTGTCCATTTCACAATGAATGTAAGTGTATCAGATGATTTTTAAAGAATATAAATGTTTGTATTAAAGTCTATTTTTGTATAGAGGCTTATTTTACATATAGTCTATTATCAGTAATTCTCAGTCCTCTGTCTAAATCTCCTGGTACGACCACCAATCCAAGTTAAGGATGTTATTGGACTAATTGGTTGTTAGGACACTCTTGCTCAATTGTGATCACAGCTGAAAAACATTCTACTAATAAGTGAGTATAAAAGGGAACAACATTCTAGGTTAGTTTAGTATCTGAAGATCAGCAGTTGATGTCTTGCTGACCGACTCACAATGACCAGAAAGAAACAACTTTCTTTAGAGACCCGTCAGTCCATTGTTGTGTTAAGGAAGAAGATACTCCATTAAAACAAGAACATTTCACTGTGATCCCAAACTTTTGAGCAGTAGTGTATATATATATATATATATATATATATACACACAGAGATCAGCCATAATACCCTTATATCTACACTCACTGTCCACTGTATCAGCTTCACTGACCATACAGGAGCTCCACTTACAGACTGTAGTTCATCTGATTCTCTGTATACTTTATTACTTTGTGCAGTGACACTGACATGGTGGTGGTGTGTTAGTGTGTGTAGTGCTGGTGTGAGTGGATCAGACACAGCAGTGCTGCTGCTGGAGTGTTTAAACACTGTGTCCACTCACTGTCCACTCTATTAGACACTCCTACTACTTGCTGGTCCACCTTGTAGATGTAAAGTCAGAGACAGTAGCTCATCTGCTGCTGCACAGTTTGTGTTCCTCTAGTTCTTCATCAGTGGACACAGGACGCCGCCCACAGGACACTGCTGTCTGGATAGTTTTGGTTGGTGGACGATCCTCAGTCCAGCAGTGACACACACACACACTCTTATACACCACCATGTCAGTGCTGAGAAGGGCAGTGCGGGTCCTGCGGGGGTCCTGACCATTAAAGGACCACATGGGTTTATTTATTATTTATTATTAAATAATTATTATTATTTTTATACTAACTTTTTTACTGTCATTGTGAGATTTAATTAAAACTAAGTTCTACTTTTATTATGATTTTAATCTCAGCACCAATATCACTCCAACCTGTTTCTGGCTGTGGGACTAAAAGCACGTTGCTTCGCTAAAAAGCAGCTTTTCTTTATAAAGATGAGCGAAATTTCCGCACCGACTAGTCCAAAGTTTAAAACCCGCCTCTCAGCACAACCTCAGAGAACAACAGCGTGTAAATACCTGAGTCCGATCTGAGTCTCTCGATACGGTCTGATAAAAAGCAAACGCTGACATGTTTCTCTCCATGTTGCCTGAAGCTCCAGCATGAGCAGGAGGACTTGGACTGGTTGCCAGATATCGCTTTCTAAATCCCCCCCGCTGGAAAAATCCCCCCCGTTGGGAAAACCCCCCTCTCTTCAGCAGACTTGCAGTAGTTATGAACTGATGGAACCTTAAACACACTCTTTAAGGGTTCTTCAGTAGAAGGAACGGTTCTGTTTAGCACCAAAAAGCATTCTTTTATTTTTACACACTCACCATCTTTACAATCATGTAAACCTTTCTGGTGCAATCTAGAACCATTTTCATTGCAGCACATTTTCCACCAGTCGCCATGCATAGAACCCGTTAACACATTATAACTAGAACCATTCATTCAGGTGACATGGTTCTTCAAATTGATGGAGAACATGTGGTTCCAACTAGTTCATTCAGTTTATTAAAGAATAGGGTTCTAGTTAGAACCATACACCACATGTTCTCCATTAATTTGAAGAACCACTTCACCATGCAAAGAACCACATTTGAATGAAATGGTTCTATGTGTAACTAATGGTTCTAAAACGAGTCATCTCCAAAGAACTCTTAAAGAACTTAAAGATCTTTGTAAATTGTGATTTCAACAGTAAAAGAACTCTTTTGGTGCTTTATAGAACCAAAGTGATCTTAACAATAACAGAGCTTTTTTGGTTCTATATGAAACTCAAGGTTCTATGATTTCCTTTAATAAAGAGTCCTTAAAGAACCAGTGATCATAATAATAGAAGAACCGTTTGGTGCTACATAGGACCATTTAGGCATGTACATGATTATTTGAGTGTTCTATGTAGAACCTCCATTTATAAAGAGTAATTAAATGATAGCAGAACTCTATTTGGTTCTATATGGTTCTATACAGAACCATGTATAACACATTCTCCACTGACTTGAAGAACCATTAAGACAGAACTCATGGTTCTAAATTGAATTAAATTCTATCAAAGAACCCTTAAAGAATTTAAAAATCTTTTAAAATAGTGATTGGTAACAGAACATATTCTGGTAAATGGAAATGGTTCTTTGAGTGTTCCATATACAACCATATACAGCACACTCTCCACCAATCTGAAGAACCAATAAGATATTTAAGCAAAATATTAAAGCATAAAATAGTTATATATGGAACTCATGGTTTTATCTAGAACCATTCATATTATTAAAGAACACTTGAAGAATGTGTGGTTTTAAGTAGAGGCATTATCTTTACTAAAGAACCCTTAAAGAACATGTAATCATATTAGTAGTAGTGATCATAATGATATCAGAGTTCTTTTTGTGGTCATAACAGTAGAAAGGTTTTTAGTGCTTTATAGAACCAATTTGAGCATGTTAGTTCTTCTTTAGGTGTTCGATGCAGAACCACTGTCTTTACTAAAAGAACCCACTTTTTTATTAAGATTGATCATAACAATAACAGAGCTCATTTTGGTTCTATACAGTACTACATAGAACACATTCTCCACCAGCCTGAAGAACCAATAAAACAGTTTAACAAGGTCAAGCATAAAATGGTTCTATATGCAACTCATGGTTCTATCTAGAACCATTCATATACTTAAAGAACCCTTGAAGAATTGTTTCTGGTAGTGATGTTCACAGTAAAACCAACGTGAAGAACCATTTCACCATGCAAAGAACCATTTATGCATGAAATGGTTCCATACACAGAACTCATGGTTCTAAATAGAGGCATTCTCTCTACCAAAGAACACTTACAGAACCTGTGATCATAACAGTAGTAGTGATCATAACGATAGGAGAGCTCTTTTTGGTTCTATATGGAACCTTTAAGACAGTTTAAAACAGTTAAGCATTAAATAGTTCTATATGGAACTCATGATTCTATCTAGAACCATTCACATTATTAAAGAACCCTTGAAGAACCGTTTATGACAGTGATCATAACAGTAACATCAATCTGAAGAACAATTTCACCATGCAAAGAAACATTTGTGCATTAAATGGTTCTACATAGAACTCATGGTTCTAAATAGAGACATTCTCTCTACTAAAGAACCCTTAAATAACCTGTGAAGTAATCATAATGAAATCAGAGCTCTTTTTGGTTCTATATGGAACCTTAAGACAGTTTAAAACAGTCAAGCATTAAATAGTTCTATATGGAACTCATGATTCTATCTAGAACCATTCACATTATTAAAGAAACTTTGAAGAACCGTTTATGACAGTGATCATAACAGTAACATCAATCTGAAGAACAATTTCACCATGCAAAGAAACATTTGTGCATGAAATGGTTCTACATAGAACTCATGTTTCTAAATAAAGACATTCTCTCTATTAAAGAACCCTTAAAGAACCTGTGAAGTAATCATATTGAAATCAGAGCTCTATTTGGTTCTATATGGAACCTTAAGACAATTTAAAACAGACAAGCATACATTGGTTCTAAATGGAACACATGGCTCTATCTAGAACCAAACTTTACTCAAGAACCCTTAATGTTATATATATTTTCCTACTGGAGCTCATAAGCCTCTAGGTTACGTCACCAAATCCCCCTCTGTCGTCCCAAAGCAAATGGGGATTCGCCAAACAAACATGGCAACCCGGATCGTGCTTCGCTCTTCGCGTATCCTCCGCCGATAGCGCCCCCTGCAGGACTGGAGCCCAGAACCCAAAGATCTGAGCTCTAGAACGTGCGAGATCATTACTTCTCTTTAATTCCACACCAGCAGCACAAGCCGTGACATCACAGCTCCGCATTAATAACAGAATACGTTTAAAAATATTAAAATAGAGCACGCGCCATCCGCCGAGACGCGCGGACGCACGGCCACCAGATGGCGCTAGCGCTCCGTGGCGCAAAGCAAGCCGTGCAAACAGCGTCTGTTCCCAGCATGCACCAGCGCCTGGTAGTGTTTGCAGAAGCGCTGGATGTGTTAACAATGCGCCGCTGATTCGGGAGCGAGCCCGCGGGACGAGCTGGAAGAAGATCGGTGCGAGCGTTCTTTGCGCGTCGTGCGTAATCGGTTTGCGTAAAGGCTTCGGATCCTCCGCCGCCGCCGCCGCTGCAGAGCTTCACGCACACAGACGCTCCGGGTAAGAGACGCAGTTCACTACAGATCCTCCTGGCTGGGCTTAGCAGCCTCAAGTTGGCTCGGCGCTCGGATCCCCCCGTTCCACCTTAAATGGTGCAGCAGTTACATTCTGGCGCCCCGGGGCTGCACCATTTAAGGTGGAACGGGGGGATCCGAGCGCCGAGCCAACTTCAGGCTCGGATTGCTAGCTGAGGCTAGCCGGCCTTTCCCCCCACACAGCCGTGATCCGAGGTCCGAGTCGCGGTGTCCAGTCAGGGTCCGGCTGATAAACAGATCAAGTAGCGCGTGATTAATGTTACAGCCTCAGCAAAGCAGATGTTGTTCTCGCAGGTCAGCGGCGCCTGACTGAGCTCGCGCTGCGTTAAACATGAGCGCGTGAGGGGTCTGTTGCCATTAGTGTGGGGGTTCTGTTGTTGGGAGTGTGAGGGTTCCGTATTTGGGAGTATGGGGGTTCTGTTGTTGGGAGTGTGAGGGTTCTGTTGTCATTAGTGTGGGGGTTCTGTTGCTATTAGTGTGGGGGTTCTGTTGCTATTAGTGTGGGGGTTCTGTTGCTATTAGTGTGGGGGTTCTGTTGCTATTAGTGTGGGGGTTCTGTTGTAAGGAGTGTGGGGGTTCTTTTGCTATTTTTGTTGGGGTTCTGCTGCTATTAGTGTGAGGGTTTTGTTGCTATTAGTGTGAGGGTTCTGTTGTTGGGAGTGCAGCGGTTCTGTTGTTGGGAGTGTGGGTGTTCCGTATTTGGAAGTGTGGGGGCCTTGTTGCCATTAGTGTGGGGGTTCTGTTTCCATGAGTGTGGGGGTTCCGTATTTGGGAGTGTAAGAACCCCTTACACTCTGGAAGAGTTGCTGGGAGAGTGGGGGCTCTGTTGCTATTAGTCTGGGGCTTCTGTATTTGGGAGTGTGGGGGTTCTGTTGCTATTATTGTGGGGGTTCCGCATTTGGGAGTGTGAGGGCTCTAATGCTAGAAGTGTGAGGGTTCTGTTGTTGGGACTGTGAGGGTTCTGTTGTTGGGAGTGTGGGGGTTCTGTATTTGGGAGTGTGAGGGCTCTGATGCTAGAAGTGTGAGGGTTCTGTTGTTGGGACTGTGAGGGTTCTGTTGTTGGGAGTGTGGGGGTTCTGTATTTGGGAGTGTGAGGGCTCTGATACTAGAAGTGTGAGGGTTCTGTGGTTGGGAGTGTAAGAGTTCTGTTGCTGTTAGTGTGGGGGTTCCGTATTTGGGAGTGTCGGGGTGTTGTTGCAGGGAGTGTGGGGGTTCTGTTGCTGTGAGTGTGGGGGCTCTGTTAGTTGTGCAAGGGTTTGAAATTTAAGCGTTCTGTTAGAAACGAGTGTTCTTTTTTAAATGATGCCATTCTGATAGAAATTATACTTCTAGAAACAAGCGTTCTGTGTGAGGGTCTGTTGCTAGATGTGTGAAGGTTCTGTTAGAAACAAGCGTTCTGTGTGAGGGTCTGTTACTAGATGTGTAAAGGTTCTGTTAGAAACAAGCGTTCTGTGTGAGGGTCTGTTACTAGATGTGTAAAGGTTCTGTTAGAAACAAGCGTTCTGTGTGAAGGTCTGTTGGTAGATGTGTAAAGGTTCTGTTAGAAATAAGCGTTCTGTGTGAAGGTCTGTTGCTAGATGTGTGAAGGTTCTGTTAGAAACAAGCGTTCTGTGTGAGGGTCTGTTGCTAGATGTGTGAAGGTTCTGTTAGAAACAAGCGTTCTGTGTGAGGGTCTGTTGCTAGATGTGTAAAGGTTCTGTTAGAAATAAGCGTTCTGTGTGAGGGTCTGTTGCTAGATGTGTGAAGGTTCTGTTAGAAACAAGCGTTCTGTGTGAGGGTCTGTTGCTAGATGTGTGAAGGTTCTGTTAGAAACAAGCGTTCTGTGTGAAGGTCTGTTGCTAGATGTGTAAAGGTTCTGTTAGAAACAAGCGTTCTGTGTGAGGGTCTGTTGCTAGATGTGTAAAGGTTCTGTTAGAAATAAGCGTTCTGTGTGAGGGTCTGTTGCTAGATGTGTAAAGGTTCTGTTAGAAACAAGCGTTCTGTGTGAGGGTCTGTTGCTAGATGTGTAAAGGTTCTGCTAGAAATAAGCGTTCTGTGTGAAGGTCTGTTGCTAGATGTGTGAAGGTTCTGTTAGAAATAAGCGTTCTGTGTGAAGGTCTGTTGCTAGATGTGTAAAGGTTCTGTTAGAAACAAGCGTTCTGTGTGAGGGTCTGTTGCTAGATGTGTAAAGGTTCTGTTAGAAACAAGCGTTCTGTGTGAAGGTCTGTTGCTAGATGTGTAAAGGTTCTGTTAGAAACAAGCGTTCTGTGTGAGGGTCTGTTGCTAGATGTGTAAAGGTTCTGTTAGAAATAAGCGTTCTGTGTGAAGGTCTGTTGCTAGATGTGTAAAGGTTCTGTTAGAAACAAGCGTTCTGTGTGAGGGTCTGTTGCTAGATGTGTAAAGGTTCTGTTAGAAACAAGCGTTCTGTGTGAGGGTCTGTTGCTAGATGTGTAAAGGTTCTGTTAGAAACAAGCGTTCTGTGTGAGGGTCTGTTGCTAGATGTGTGAAGGTTCTGTTAGATATAAGCGTTCTGTGTGAGGGTCTGTTGCTAGATGTGTAAAGGTTCTGTTAGAAATAAGCTTTCTGTGTGAGGGTCTGTTGCTAGATGTGTGAAGGTTCTGTTAGAAACAAGCGTTCTGTGTGAAGGTCTGTTGGTAGATGTGTAAAGGTTCTGTTAGAAACAAGCGTTCTGTGTGAAGGTCTGTTGCTAGATGTGTAAAGGTTCTGTTAGAAACAAGCGTTCTGTGTGAGGGTCTGTTGCTAGATGTGTAAAGGTTCTGTTAGAAATAAGCGTTCTGTGTGAGGGTCTGTTGCTAGATGTGTGAAGGTTCTGTTAGAAACAAGCGTTCTGTGTGAAGGTCTGTTGCTAGATGTGTAAAGGTTCTGTTAGAAACAAGCGTTCTGTGTGAAGGTCTGTTGCTAGATGTGTAAAGGTTCTGTTAGAAATAAGCGTTCTGTGTGAGGGTCTGTTGCTAGATGTGTAAAGGTTCTGTTAGAAACAAGCGTTCTGTGTGAGGGTCTGTTGCTAGATGTGTAAAGGTTCTGCTAGAAATAAGCGTTCTGTGTGAAGGTCTGTTGCTAGATGTGTGAAGGTTCTGTTAGAAATAAGCGTTCTGTGTGAAGGTCTGTTGCTAGATGTGTAAAGGTTCTGTTAGAAACAAGCGTTCTGTGTGAGGGTCTGTTGCTAGATGTGTAAAGGTTCTGTTAGAAACAAGCGTTCTGTGTGAAGGTCTGTTGCTAGATGTGTAAAGGTTCTGTTAGAAACAAGCGTTCTGTGTGAGGGTCTGTTGCTAGATGTGTAAAGGTTCTGTTAGAAATAAGCGTTCTGTGTGAAGGTCTGTTGCTAGATGTGTAAAGGTTCTGTTAGAAACAAGCGTTCTGTGTGAGGGTCTGTTGCTAGATGTGTAAAGGTTCTGTTAGAAACAAGCGTTCTGTGTGAGGGTCTGTTGCTAGATGTGTAAAGGTTCTGTTAGAAACAAGCGTTCTGTGTGAGGGTCTGTTGCTAGATGTGTGAAGGTTCTGTTAGATATAAGCGTTCTGTGTGAGGGTCTGTTGCTAGATGTGTAAAGGTTCTGTTAGAAATAAGCTTTCTGTGTGAGGGTCTGTTGCTAGATGTGTGAAGGTTCTGTTAGAAACAAGCGTTCTGTGTGAAGGTCTGTTGGTAGATGTGTAAAGGTTCTGTTAGAAACAAGCGTTCTGTGTGAAGGTCTGTTGCTAGATGTGTAAAGGTTCTGTTAGAAACAAGCGTTCTGTGTGAGGGTCTGTTGCTAGATGTGTAAAGGTTCTGTTAGAAATAAGCGTTCTGTGTGAAGGTCTGTTGCTAGATGTGTAAAGGTTCTGTTAGAAATAAGCGTTCTGTGTGAAGGTCTGTTGGTAGATGTGTAAAGGTTCTGTTAGAAACAAGCGTTCTGTGTGAAGGTCTGTTGGTAGATGTGTAAAGGTTCTGTTAGAAACAAGCGTTCTGTGTGAAGGTCTGTTGGTAGATGTGTAAAGGTTCTGCTAGAAACAAGCGTTCTGTGTGAAGGTCTGTTGCTAGATGTGTAAAGGTTCTGTTAGAAACAAGCGTTCTGTGTGAAGGTCTGTTGCTAGATGTGTAAAGGTTCTGTTAGAAACAAGCGTTCTGTGTGAGGGTCTGTTGCTAGATGTGTAAAGGTTCTGTTAGAAATAAGCGTTCTGTGTGAAGGTCTGTTGCTAGATGTGTAAAGGTTCTGTTAGAAACAAGCGTTCTGTGTGAGGGTCTGTTGCTAGATGTGTAAAGGTTCTGTTAGAAATAAGCGTTCTGTGTGAGGGTCTGTTACTAGATGTGTGAAGGTTCTGTTAGAAACAAGCGTTCTGTGTGAGGGTCTGTTGCTAGATGTGTGAAGGTTCTGTTAGAAACAAGCGTTCTGTGTGAGGGTCTGTTGCTAGATGTGTAAAGGTTCTGTTAGAAACAAGCGTTCTGTGTGAGGGTCTGTTGCTAGATGTGTAAAGGTTCTGTTAGAAACAAGCGTTCTGTGTGAGGGTCTGTTGCTAGATGTGTAAAGGTTCTGTTAGAAACAAGCGTTCTGTGTGAGGGTCTGTTGCTAGATGTGTAAAGGTTCTGTTAGAAATAAGCGTTCTGTGTGAGGGTCTGTTGCTAGATGTGTAAAGGTTCTGTTAGAAACAAGCGTTCTGTGTGAGGGTCTGTTGCTAGATGTGTAAAGGTTCTGTTAGAAACAAGCGTTCTGTGTGAGGGTCTGTTGCTAGATGTGTAAAGGTTCTGTTAGAAATGATGGCGATTTACTAGAAATGTAAGCGTTCTGTTGTGAGAAATGTGAGGCTTCTGTAAGAAATGTGAGGGTTCTATTAGACTTTAGATGGTTTGCTAGAAATGTGAGTGTTCTGTTAGACACTGTAGGGTTCTGTTAGAAATGTGAGGGTTCTTTTAGACACTAGAGGGTTCTGTTAGAAACCTGAAAGATCTGTTAGACACTAGAAGGTTCTATTAGAAATGTGAGGCTTCTGTAAGAAATGAGCGTTCTATTAGACACTATATGGTTTGTTAGAAACATGAGGGGTTCTGTTAGTCACTAGTAGGTTCTGTTAGAAACGTGAGGGTTCTGTTGGACACTAGAAGGTTCTATTAGAAATGTGAGGCTTCTGTAAGAAATGAGCGTTCTATTAGACACTATATAGTTTGTTAGAAACATGAGGGGTTGTTAGTCACTAGTAGGTTCTGTTAGAAACGTGAGGGTTCTGTTGGACACTAGAAGGTTTTGTTAGAAATTTTAGGTTTCTGTAAGAAATGAGAGGGTTCTGTTAGACGCTAGAAGGTTCTGTTAGACACTAGAAGGTTCTGTTAGAATCATGAGGGTGCTGTTAGAAACGTGAGTGTTCTGTTAGACACTGTAGGGTTCTGTTAGAAATGTGAGGGTTCTTTTAGACACTAGAGGGTTCTGTTAGAAACCTGAGAGTTCTGTTAGACACTAGAGGGTTCTGTTAGAAACCTGAGGGTTCTGTTAGACACTAGAGGGTTCTGTTAGACACTAGAAGGTTCTATTAGAAATGTGAGGCTTCTGTAAGAAATGTGAGGGTTCTGTTAGACACTGTAGGGTTCTGTTAGAAATGTGAGGGTTCTTTTAGACGCTAGAGGGTTCTGTTAGAAACCTGAGATTTCTGTTAGACACTAGAGGGTTCTGTTAGAAACCTGAGGGTTCTGTTAGAAACCTGAGAGTTCTGTTAGACACTAGAAGGTTCTATTAGAAATGTGAGGCTTCTGTAAGAAATGTGAGGGTTCTGTTAGACACTGTAGGGTTCTGTTAGAAATGTGAGGGTTCTTTTAGACGCTAGAGGGTTCTGTTAGAAACCTGAGATTTCTGTTAGACACTAGAGGGTTCTGTTAGAAACCTGAGAGTTCTGTTAGACACTAGAGGGTTCTGTTTGACACTAGAGGGTTCTGTTTGACACTAGAGGGTTCTGTTAGACACTAGAGGGTTCTGTTAGAAACCTGAGGGTTCTGTTAGAAACCTGAGGGTTCTGTTAGACACTAGAGGGTTCTGTTAGACACTAGAGGGTTCTGTTAGAAACCTGAGAGTTCTGTTAGAAACCTGAGGGTTCTGTTAGAAACCTGAGGGTTCTGTTAGAAACCTGAGGGTTCTGTTAGACACTAGAAGGTTCTATTAGAAATGTGAGGCTTCTGTAAGAAATGAGAGGGTTCTGTTAAAGGGCCCATGTCATGCGTGCGTCTTGTGTTTATTAAGCTGAGGGTTGATGTTGTGAATGTTCTGTGTTCTGCGTCTGAGGGTCGTGTTTGGGGGTCTCTGTTCTGAAATGGCGCGTGTTTTTACTCACAGCTTTGGGATTCGAGCGTCCCGCGTGTCTGAGCTCTTGATTTGAGTCTCTGTTTAAAGTTTGCATGTTAAGCAAAGTTTTCTCGGCTTCAGAAGTTAGTGCTGAAAATAACAGCTCACTGTTACCCATCCCCCCCCCCCACCACCCCCTTTCCCCATCCAGCCCACCGAGCTTCAGCTGCTGGTTCCAGTAACCCAGTTAAACAGGACGGAGATGTGCTGAGGCGTCTGCTGGGGAGGAGATGTGATGAATCTGTGTGGATCTGTAAAGTACGTGTGTTGAGTTGTGTCTCTGAGCTGGTGTGTGTTTGTGGTGAGCTGTTCTGTGCTGCTGTAGTGTAAACATTTGAATGATGTGGCTGGAGTGTCCGAGCGTGTCAGAGGAGAGTGATCGGGCGAGTGTGAGGGGGCAGGAGGGTTGGGGAGCCCAGCGGATGAGGAGTTGCGCAGCGTTTATCTGAAAGGGAAGGACGACATCTGTGTGAGTGCAGATGACGGAGAAACGTTCCCCTGAAGGCAGCTGCGCGCCAGGATAAGCGGGTTGGAGATGAGTGGTGGTCCTGGTGGTGCTGGATGGGGTCCCAGCAGTGCTGACGTGTGATGTATTT
>CM038707.1:46238238-46275738 GCA_021613375.1 Megaleporinus macrocephalus | reverse complement strand
ACTGATACAGGAAGTAGAGATGTGAGGATACCCAGTCTTGCAAGTTTTACAGAAAATTCACAATCTAGCATAAAGCCTGTCACACACCCAACCACAACCCTGACCCTATCTCTAACCCTAACCCCCCCAAACCCAACTCTAACCCTAAAGCCCCCTAACCCTAACTCTAACCCTAACCCCCTAACCCTAAACCTCCCCAACCTCAACCCTAAACCCCTCCAACTCTAATCCTAAACCCTCCAACCCTGACTCTAACCCTAACCCCCCCAAACCCAACTCTAACCCTAAAGCCCCCTAACTCTAACCCTAAACCTCACCAACCTCAACCCTAAACCCCTCCAACCCTAACTCTAACCCTAACTCTAACCCTAACCCCCCCAAACCCTAACTCTAACCCTAAACCTCCCCAACCTCAACCATAAACCCCTCCAACTCTAATCCTAACCCCCCAAACCCAACTCTAACCCTAAACCCCCTAACCCCAGCTCTAACCCTAAACCCCCTAAGCCTAACTCTAACCCTAAACCTAACCCTAACCCCCCGAACCCCAACTCCAACCCTAAACCCTCTAACCCTAAACCCCCTCAACCCCCCCAACCCTAACTCTAACCCCCTGACCCAAACTCTAACCCTAACCCCCCCAACCCCAACTCTAACCCTAAACCCCCTAAACCCCCCAACCCCAACTCTAACCCTAAACCCCTCCAACCCCAACTCTAACCCTAAACCCTCTAACCCTAAACCCCCCAACCCCAACTCTAACCCTAAACCCCTCCAACCCCAACTCTAACCCTAACCCCCCCAAACCTAACTCTAACCCTAAACCCCCCAAACCTAACTCTAACCCTAAACCTTCTCAACCCTAACTCTAACCCTAAATCCCCCAACCCTAACTCTAACCCTATACCCCAACCCTAACTCTAACCATAAACCCCCCAATC
Source organism: Megaleporinus macrocephalus (assembly GCA_021613375.1). Classification (NCBI taxonomy): domain Eukaryota; kingdom Metazoa; phylum Chordata; class Actinopteri; order Characiformes; family Anostomidae; genus Megaleporinus; species Megaleporinus macrocephalus. Next base: position 46,274,797 of record CM038707.1, on the reverse strand, counting down.
CTAACTCTAACCCTAACCCCCCCAATCCTAACTCTAACCCTAAACCCCCCAAACCTAACTCTAACCCTAAACCCCTCCAACCCTAACTCTAACCCTAAACCCCCCAACCCTAACTCTAACCCTAAACCCCCCAACCCTAACTCTAACCCTAAACCCCCCAAACCTAACTCTAACCCTAAACCCCCCAATCCTAACTCTAACCCTAAACCCCCCAAATCCTAACTAAAAATCTAACTCTATCCCTAAACACTCTTACCCTATCACTCCAACCTTAACTCTATCCCCGAACCCCCCCAACCATAACTCTATCCCCGAACCCCCCAATCTTAACTCTATCCTTAAAACCCCCAACCCTGACTCTAACGCTAAACCCCCCAAACCTAATTGTAACTCTAAACCCCCCATCCCTGACTTTAAACCCCCCACTCTAAACCCCTGATTCAAAACACCCAATCATAACCCTAAAACACCAAACTGCCCACCAACCTCCAACCTCCAACTTACCCCCAAACCCCAAACCCCAACCCTAATCAGGGAATAGTGCTGCGGATACATACGTTAAATTTCTCTAAATCTAAATCAAGATTTGCTGCTGAAGGAACTGAACACATTCATACGATGTCTGGGGCGTCCAGGAGAAATCTGGAACCTGACTTTGTTCTTCAAACTGGAGCTTCAAACAGTGGCGTATTCAAAGCTCTGGATCTGTTTTAGAGACGGAGCAGAAGTCGTGCTTTGTGATCAGACAAAGGAAGGAGGAGAACAAGGCCACTTCTGATTCGGGGTTGGCGTTAAAGGCAGCACTTCCTTCGCGGCAGCTTCAGCCCCGCTGGCTCACATACCTTACCCATCACGCCTCTGTAACCTCCAGCACTGGAAGCTGGTGATTCTCGGCTTCCTCTGACCTGCTCTGACCTCAACCCCCACCCCCTGCACCCCACCCTCAGGCACTCAGTCGGATCCCCTGCTCGCTCTGGGTCTGTTCTCTTGTTTCAACACGTTAGCTGTGCTGATCTTGTCGTTCTGCTTTAGTGTGGCGTCGGTGTCGGAGCTTTAAAACGAAGCGCAGCTGCTTAAAGGAGCAGCTCAGCCAGACCGTGCTGGAGGCCAGACTCTCTCAGGCCACGTTACTGTTGGAGTCTGAGATGCGGTTGCTGCGTAGCTGATTGTGAGGAGTGCGGTGATCAGACTGGAGGAGAGCAGTGCAGGGGTTGTGTTTATTGAAGCTTCCAGAGTAAAAACACTATAGGATCCTACAATGAAGTGTTGTGTGTGTTTGATGGCTGTCAGTCCAGAACTCCTACCTGCTGCACCACTGAGTGAGGTGGGCTCTACATACACAGGTGGGGCTGTAGACCCTGCTGTGTCCATATGTTCACAAGCTTTATCTGACTTTCATCTAACTTTCATCTACCTTACAGCAGACTCCTCTACAGTTCCTGCTGGACGTGCACACAGGGAATGCTGTGTGGCTGGTTGGACGGATGGTTCAGTATGTTTACCAGGTTTTCTTTCATTCAGTGGCAGGTTTTCATCTTTTGGCTCAGTGCTCAGTCGTCAGCTTGGTGCTCAGTCTTCAGCTTGGTGCTCAGTCTTCAGCTTGGTGCTCAGTCTTCAGCTTGGTGCTCAGTCTTCAGCTTGGTGCTTAGTCTTCAGCTTGGTGCTTAGTCTTCAGCTTGGTGCTCAGTCTTCAGCTTGGTGCTCAGTCATCAGCTTGGTGCTCAGTCATCAGCTTGGTGCTCAGTCATCAGCTTGGTGCTCAGTCTTCAGCTTGGTGCTCAGTCTTCAGCTTGGTGCTCAGTCTTCAGCTTGGTGCTTAGTTTTCAGCTTGGTGCTCAGTCTTCAGCTTGGTGCTCCGTCTTCAGCTTGGTGCTCAGTCTTCAGCTTGGTGCTCAGTCTTCAGCTTGGTGCTTAGTTTTCAGCTTGGTGCTCAGTCTTCAGCTTGGTGCTTAGTCTTCAGCTTGGTGCTCAGTCTTCAGCTTGGTGCTCAGTCTTCAGCTTGGTGCTCAGTCTTCAGCTTGGTGCTTAGTTTTTAGCTTAGTTTTTAGCTTGGTGCTTAGTCGGCTTCTTGGTGCTCAGTCTTCAGCTTGGTGCTCAGTCTTCAGCTTGGTGCTCAGTCTTCAGCTTGGTGCTCAGTTTTCAGCTTGGTGCTCAGTCGTCAGCTTGGTGCTCAGTCTTCAGCTTGGTGCTGAGTCTTCAGCTTGGTGCGTAGTCTGCGCCTGCGTGGTTAGTCTTCGCTTTGTGGTTGATCTTTGCCTGGTGCTCAGTCGTCGTTTGGTGTGTAGTCTTCTGCTTGGTGCTTGGCCTATGCTTGGTGATTAGTCCTTCGTTTGGTGGGTATCTTTAGCTTGGTGGTTAGTCTCTGCTTAGTGTGTATATTTAGATTGGTGCTTAGTCTTTAGCTTGGTGCTCAGTCTTCAGCTTGGTGCTCAGTCTTCAGCTTGGTGCTCAGTCTTCAGCTTGGTGCCTAGTCGTCAGCTTTGTACTTAGCCTGTGCCTGCGTGATTAGTCTTCGCTTGGTGGTTAGTCTTCACTTGGTGATTGATCTTTGTCTGGTGCTTAGTCTCCCGCTTAGTGCTTAGTCTCCCACTTGGTGCGTAGTCTGTGCCTGCGTGGTTAGTCTTCACTTTGTGGTTGATCTTTGCTTGGTGCTCAGTCGTCGTTTGGTGTGTAGTCTTCTGCTTGGTGCTTGGCCTATGCCTGGTGATTAGTCCTTCGTTTAGTGGGTATCTTTAGCTTGGTGGTTAGTCTCTGCTTAGTGGATATATTTAGCTTGGTGCTTAGTCTTTAGCTTGGTGCTTAGTCTTTAGCTTGGTGCTTAGTCTGTGCCTGGTTCTTTAACTGTATGGTTAGTCTTTGCTTGGTGATTAGTCTTCAGCTTGGTACTTGCAGAATCTCAGGCAGGCTGTGTGTAAGTTCTACAATGTTATGAATTTTTGTTCAAGTGTTACGTCCAGCATGTACGTCCAGCATGTACGTCCAGCATGTACGTCCAGCATGTACGTCCAGCATGTACGTCCAGCATGTACGTCCAGCATATACGTCCAGCTCAGAGATATTTCCTAGCATGACGTCAGTCGGTGGGTTGGAGGAACACTGAGGTGCTTTGTGCTGGTGTTCCTGATCTGGTGGGTGTGACCCGTTTAACAGCTCGAGGGTTCACCTGTTCCTGAACTTGGTGGTTTGTGCTTAAGTGTTCTAATATTTCTTGCCGGGGGGCTCAGAGGTGATACCCCTGCTCACTCCTCTTCTATTGTATATGTCCTGTATGGATGGAAGGACTGCAGCAGTGATGGACCAATCAATTTAATTATTAGTTTTACTGCTATATTTATATCAATTTTTATTGACTTATTTCTTACTTTTGTCTTATTCTTGGTTTTAGTTTCTTATTCAGTTTTTATTTGTTTTATTAATTTTTTTGTCCGTTCTTATTGTTTCCTTTACGTTTTAACTGCTCATTAAAATTAATTGCAATATATTTTCAATTATTTTTTGTTGCTCGGCGACATTGTAAATGAGGGTCTCCCTCAGTGTACTCCTGAGTGAAAGGTTGATTGGTGTGCGCAGGTAGGCGAAGGTAGTGTTAGGGGTCTTATTGGTAGTTTTATTGGTGCAGTGTAAGGTAGTTAATCAAACCAATGGTAAGGGGGTTCTTTTGCTTTTATAAGCTTAACTTATGATAGAAGACCCCCTTCGACATTTCAACACAGTTGATTCTTTGATTCCAGCCTGTATGAAAGTATGTGGTTGACTCCCAGCATTTGGACTTTTAAAGGGACCCCAGCTGGTAACACTTGTAAGCTTTAATATGGTGTAAAGACTCTAAATTACTAGTATATGTTGTTAAAATCACTAAAAGTATCAGATTTATTAGATTTTCTGTAAAATCCGCTGCACGTGGGTCTCCATTGTTGTATCTACTGACGTGATCAGCGGGTAGTGACGTCAAATGGTTGCAGTAACCGGCCGTCACGCTTGAGCACAGCTAGCTAAACGTGCTACTGTTCAGTCTTTACAGTTTGAGCTAGAACACAACATTTCTGACATCAGCGGTGACATCACACACCACGTTAGTGTAAATGGTGAACAGAGAGGGTGGAGGAGAGAGTGACACAGTGCTGGAGTTGTTGTGAAGCTGTGTGTTGGTGTTGACGGAGAAGGAGAGTGTCTGTTAAAGGAGCTCCGCTTTCTAGCAGGAAACATTCACGCTCAGTAAACAGCTAGATACACTGAACGGGAGTGTCTCTGAGGAGTCACACTCCTTTATTAGTGAGTAGTATGTTCACTACTAAGACTGGACTTTCACCTTCAGGATCCACAAACGAGGAGAAGCAGCTGACGCTAACGCTAAACGTTCTCAGGAGAGAATCCAGCGCATGTTCATGTTCACGGTTCTTCTCGCGGTTCTCCATAATCTGGAGCTTCTGGACTTCCTGTGTGGGGAAACTGTGGCACTGCATTGTGTTTTAGTCTAAGCTTAAAACCAACAGCCTCCGTCAAGTCTCTCACCAGTGGTGGTCTACTGAACCACTCAAACTCATCCAGACTGAAGTGAGGAGAGCAGAGCGGGGGTCTTTGGGTAGCTGTGTTGGTTCACACGCTGCTTCACTAACTATTCTCCTTGTTTATGTTTGTGAAGCTGTTTAGACTAATATCAGTCTTCACACTGCCTTTCACTGAAACAACATCAACAACACAATGTACATGGTTTTCTTTAAGCTAGGTTAGTAACTAACACTCACTCCTTCACACCACAGTCCAGTTCAGACCTGAAACCATCTGACCAGGCATTGCACGTCAGAATTAATGAGTCCATATGTTAAATATTTAGAATAAAACATTAATTTATAAATAAATCTGATACTTTTGTGATTTTTTTTGGAACTTCTTAACAATTTAGAGTCATTACATCATATTAAGGCTTACAAGTGTTACCAGCCGGGTTTCCCTTTAAGAGTTGTTGGTGGGGAGTTGACCCCAACTTCCAGACGTAGACTCAAAGAATCGATTCCCCACCAAAAAAAGAGACAAGGTCACTAAGGAACATACGAAGAATCGGTTTCCAAAGAGTTGATTCTTTGATTCCAGCTCCTCTGAATGTTTGGATGGACTCCCAGCGTTTTGACTGTCAGTCATTGGTTAAGAGTTGACGGTGACCACCGACTCGAATTGAAGAGCTGACTCTTTCAAAACCGACTCACCATCAGTATCTTAACGCCATGGTTTGGAGCTCAGAATCATTTGGGCTGATGCGTGTTCACTAGTGTGTGTTCACTATTGTGTGTGTATATGTGGGTGTTTCACTGCCTCCTAGTGTGTGTTCACTAGTGTGTGTTCACTATTGTGTGTGTATATGTGGGTGTTTCACTGCCCCCTAGTGTGTGTGTTCACTAGTGTGTGTGTATATGTGTGTGTTTCACTGCCCCCTAGTGTGTGTGTTCACTAGTGTGTGTATATGTGGGTGTTTCACTGCCCCCTAGTGTGTGTTCATTAGTGTGTGTGTGTATATGTGTGTGTTTCACTGCCCCTTAGTGTGTGTTCACTAGTGTGTGTGTGTATATGTGGGTGTTTCACTGCCCCCTAGTGTGTGTGTTCACTAGTGTGTGTGTATATGTGGGTGTTTCATTGCCCCCTAGTGTGTGTTCACTAGTGTGTGTGTGTACATGTGTGTGTTTCACTGTCCCCTAGTGTGTGTTCACTAGTGTGTGTGTCTATATGTGGGTGTTTCACTGCCTCCTCGTGTGTGTTCACAAGTGTGTGTGTGTATATGTGTGTGTTTCACTGCCCCTTAGTGTGTGTTCACTAGTGTGTGTGTATATGTGGGTGTTTCACTGCCCCCTATTGTGTGTGTTCACTAGTGTGTCTATATATGTGGGTGTTTCACTGCCCCCTAGTGTGTGTTCACTAGTGTGTGTGTGTATGTGGGTGTTTCACTGCCCCCTAGTGTGTGTGTTCACTAGTGTGTGTGTATATGTGGGTCTTTCACTGCCCCCTAGTGTGTGTTCACTAGTGTGTGTGTGTGTGTACATGTGTGTGTTTCACTGTCCCCTAGTGTGTGTTCACTAGTGTGTGTGTATATGTGGGTGTTTCACTGCCCCCTATTGTGTGTGTTCACTAGTGTGTGTGTATATGTGTGTGTTTCACTGCCCCCTAGTGTGTGTTCATTAGTGTGTGTGTATATGTGGGTGTTTCACTGCCCCCTAGTGTGTGTTCATTAGTGTGTGTGTATATGTGGGTGTTTCACTGCCTCCTAGTGTGTGTGTGTGTGTGTGTGTGTGTATGTGTGTGTTTCACTGCCCACTAGTGTGTGTTCATTAGTGTGTGTGTATATGTGGGTGTTTCACTGCCCCTTAGTGTGTGTTCACTAGTGTGTGTGTATATGTGGGTGTTTCACTGCCCCCTATTGTGTGTGTTCACTAGTGTGTGTGTATATGTGGGTGTTTCACTGCCCCCTAGTGTGTGTTCACTAGTGTGTGTGTGTATGTGGGTGTTTCACTGCCCCCTAGTGTGTGTTCACTAGTGTGTGTGTGTATATGTGGGTGTTTCACTGCCCCCTAGTGTGTGTTCACTAGTGTGTGTGTGTGTATATGTGGGTGTTTCACTGCCCCCTAGTGTGTGTTCACTAGTGTGTGTGTATATGTGGGTTCAATGCGGAGGTCACATGTGGCTAATTTGAGTTCTAAATTCTAAAATTCAGTACAAAATGAAATGTAAGCTCTTCTCCGCTGCTCTGTATCTCTGCTGAGAGCTGATTGGCTGAACGCGGTGTGAGCGAGGCTGCGGAGCCAAACAAGAAAAGCCTGAAAGTTTTAAGAAGCCAAGGACGACAGCCAAGGACGAGTGACCGCAGCTGAAAAACATGCTCTGCTCACGGCGAGCTGGAACACGCTCTCGGTGATAAGCTCAGCTGTCAGTCACTGGAAGTCAGTGATCAGTCCTGTGATGCTGTAGAGGATGAAACTGAAACCAGGACAGAACCTGCTCCTGTCAGCAGACGACCTGTTCTTTCATACATACAGGCCAGTTTAGGAGCTGATCTGATCAGACTGTCTGATATAAATCACATTCAAAGTATCCTCGTATCTCCACCCACTGTCCACTGTATCAGCTCCACTGACCATACAGGACCTCCACTCACTGTCCACTGTATCAGCTCCACTGACCATACAGGACCTCCACTCACTGTCCACTGTATCAGCTCCACTGACCATACAGGAGCTCCACTCACTGTCCACTGTATCAGCTCCACTGACCATACAGGAGCTCCACTTACAGACTGTAGTTCATCTGATTCTCTGTATACTTTATTACTCTGTTCTTTAATGATCAGGACCCCCACAGGACCACCACAGAGCAGATACTATTAGGCCAGTGGGTCATTAGTGTGTGTTGTGCTGGTGTGAGAGGATCAGACACAGCAGTGCTGCTGCTGGAGTGTTTGAACACTGTCCACTCACTGTCCACTCTATTAGACACTCCTACTACTTGCTGGTCCACCTTGTAGATGTAGAGTCAGAGACAGTAGCTCATCTGCTGCTGCACAGTTTGTGTTCCTCTAGTTCTTCATCAGTGGACACAGGACGCCGCCCACAGGACACTGCTGTCTGGATAGTTTTGGTTGGTGGACGTTTCTCAGTCCAGCAGTGACACGGCTGTGTCTGATCCACTCACATCAGCACAACACACACTAACACACCACCACCATGTCAGTGTCACTGCAGTGCTGAGAATGATCCACCTCCCTAATAGTATCTGCTCTGTGGTGGTCCTGTGGGGGTCCTGATCATTAAAGAACAGAGTAATAAAGTATACAGAGAATCCGATGAACTACAGACTGTGAGTGGAGGTCCTGTATGGTCAGTGGAGCTGATACAGTGGACAGTGAGTGTAGATACGAGGAGGTGGGGTTAATGTTATAGCTGATTGGTGGAGGTTAGCAGTTGTTGGTTGTATAGATGGCTTAATTTTGTGAGATAAGCCCCCACCGGACCCCCACAGAGCAGGTACTATTTGGTCGGTGAGTCATTCTCAGCACTGCATTGAGACTGGGTTTGCTCACAGTGGTGGTGATGGTAACCAGACGTCTGGAGACTATTATGCCTCTGAAAGCTCCAGCTATTAGAGGAGGTGGTTATGAATGTGCTGCCTGATGCCAAACACATGGTTAAATATAATTCTGTATTATATTTATATTTATGTAAGTGCAGAGAGCTGGACAGCTAAGCACTCATCATCATTACATACAGAGCCTAGAGGACGGCTCAGGGTTTACTGGCCATTGTGGACGAATGATCATCAGTCTTTAAACAAAATCTCAAAGACTGAATTGCACACGATTCCGACCTCCACCGAGGAACAGTGCGTAGCTTCAGATCACCTCTGCTGACATAACAAAGAGCTGCAGCGGCGGAGCTGCGTCTCCTGTGAGTGGTTCTTGGCGGTTCTTGGCAGCTCCAGGCAGCGCGTTTTCCAAATATTAGCAGCTCTGTCTGCCAACCGTGATCCTCTGTGGAAACAGAGTTTAATCAGTTCCATAAAGAGGACTAGACAAAACCAGCTCAAGTTCCGAGTTGATAAAATGAAAGCATAAATCGTTTGATTAGCCAGTTCCTCTTTCTTTGTACTCCTTCGTTTCCATCAGAAGAAGAGCAGATGCAGAGTTCCACAGCTCAGAGGAGCACGGTAGACGAGCAGCACTCCTTTGTGTCATAAACTTAATTAAACTTAACGTAAATCCAGTAATACAGGTCTTTGATGAGGAGTTGGGCCTTGGTGCTTCAGTGTGGTTGCACAGAATTGCATATATATAAATAAATGACTGATGTGTGCCTGTACAGTATTGAGTATTGGCATTAGTATTGGCTGATGTGTGCCTGTACAGTATTGAGTATTGGCATTAGTATTGGCTGATGGGTGCATGTACAGTATGGAGTATTGGCATTAGTATTGGCTGATTGGTATATGTACAGTATGGAGTATTGGCATTAGTATTGGCTGATTGGTACATGTACAGTATGGAGTATTGGCTGATGGGTGCATGTACAGTATGGAGTATTGGCTGATGGGTGCATGTACAGTATGGAGTATTGGCTGATGGGTGCATGTACAGTATGGAGTATTGGCATTAGTATTGGCTGATGTGTGCCTGTACAGTATTGAGTATTGGCATTAGTATTGGCTGATGGGTGCCTGTACAGTATTGAGTATTGGCATTAGTATTGGCTGATGGGTGCCTGTACAGTATTGAGTATTGGCATTAGTATTGGCTGATGTGTGCCTGTACAGTATTGAGTATTGGCATTAGTATTGGCTGATGTGTGCCTGTACAGTATTGAGTATTGGCATTAGTATTGGCTGATTGGTACATGTACAGTATGGAGTATTGGCATTAATATTGGCTGATGGGTGCATGTACAGTATGGAGTATTGGCATTAGTATTGGCTGATGGGTGCATGTACAGTATGGAGTATTGGCTGATGGGTGCATGTACAGTATGGAGTATTGGCATTAGTATTGGCTGATGGGTGCATGTACAGTATGGAGTATTGGCATTAGTATTGGCTGATTGGTACATGTACAGTATGGAGTATTGGCATTAGTATTGGCTGATGGGTGCATGTACAGTATGGAGTATTGGCTGATGGGTGCATGTACAGTATGGAGTATTGGCATTAGTATTGGTTGATGGGTACATGTACAGTATGGAGTATTGGCATTAGTATTGGCTGATGGGTACATGTACAGTATGGAGTATTGGCTGATGGGTGCATGTACAGTATGGAGTATTGGCATTAGTATTGTCTGATGGGTGCATGTACAGTGTGGAGTATTGGCATTAGTATTGGCTGATGGGTGCATGTACAGTATGGAGTATTGGCATTAATATTGGCTGATGGGTGCATGTACAGTATTGAGTATTGGCATTAGTATTGGCTGATTGGTACATGTACAGTATGGAGTATTGGCATTAGTATTGGCTGATGGGTGCATGTACAATATGGAGTATTGGCATTAATATTGGCTGATGGGTGCATGTACAGTATAGAGTATTGGCATTAGTATTGGCTGATGGGTGCATGTACAATATGGAGTATTGGCATTAATATTGGCTGATGGGTGCATGTACAGTATAGAGTATTGGCATTAGTATTGGCTGATGGGTGCATGTACAGTATGGAGTATTGGCATTAGTATTGGCTGATGGGTGCATGTACAGTATGGAGTATTGGCATTAATATTGGCTGATGGGTGCCTGTACAGTATTGAGTATTGGCATTAGTATGGGCTGTTGGGTAGATGTACAGTATTGAGTATTGGCATTAGTATTGGCTGATGGGTGCCTGTACAGTATTGAGTATTGGCATTAGTATTGGCTGATGGGTGCCTGTACAGTATTGAGTATTGGCATTAGTATTGGCTGATGTGTGCCTGTACAGTATTGAGTATTGGCATTAGTATTGGCTGATGGGTGCCTGTACAGTATTGAGTATTGGCATTAGTATTGGCTGATGTGTGCCTGTACAGTATTGAGTATTGGCATTAGTATTGGCTGATGTGTGCCTGTACAGTATTGAGTATGGTGAGTACAGTGTTCATGCTTTGTTGGTGGAATTGTTGGCTTTTCTGCTAAAACTGTGGAGCCTTAAATAATTTAAAGGTAAACGAAGCCGTTCAGAGAGGTTTGGTATCCCAAACCACCAGCAAACCTACACGTGTTTCTGTATGGAATGTTGACGGTACAGTGATGTTGAGTGAAAACACCTTTAACGTACTTCTCCACCAGTAATGGATTAAAAATATATCCGTCTCCAAACTATCAGAACGCAACGTCTCAGGGCACCAGGCAGCGTGTTCATCGTTATTTCATGCAATAACTTCCTGTGAGGGAGCTTTTAGAAGCATTCAACTCTTCAGACGTCTGGTTCCATTCACCACAACTGTGAACAAACCTGACTCGACAGATTTCTCTAGAACGGAGCATTTCATACCCAACCACGCTGAGCGACTTGGTTTACGTGCTCACCTTTTAATTATGTGGGAATTTAGTAAATTCAGTGGCGTTCCCCTTCAAGCCCAGACTAATTGCTGTATCTCGGAGCTGGAGGATGGACAGCGGCCACGAACGCCTTTGCTGTTATCCAGGCTCTGTAATGGAGGGACCTGAAAGACGTTTTCTCTCTCGCTCTCTAATTCTGAGCTAAACATGCTTCTTACACGCTTTGTCCTCGCAGCCTTTACACCGGGAGACGCCTTCCAGTAATTAGCTTTCTAAATAGACCCCTGGAGCTTCTCATCAAAGAGCCATGATCCTAAAATATCAGCCCTCCATCTGTTTCCACCGTTCCGACAGATTCCGACGCTTAAAGCTGCTCACGGGCGAAGGGGAAGAATAGATTATAAGGGAGCTTTAATTCAATATCTAGAATTCGATTAAAGGGCTGATATCATGGAGAACTCCAGCCTGTGTGAGAAAACTAATATGCTCATTTTGAATGTATTGTTTTTGTGATGTCACAAAGTTCAAACAGTATGTAACCTACAGCAGTTTAGCTCCACTCGTTTGTGCCTAGGCTGCGTTTCGATTGAGGCACAGCAATCAGAACAGAGGCAGCCAATCAGAACAGAGCTTATTTGCATATATGTGTAATGAAGGCACAGCCTGTTTTATTCTGAGGGATAAAGAGAGATTAGATTGTTGTTAATTGGTTCATAAAAGCCACACAATCAGTGGAAACTTGGCAGTAACTGAATAGTAAGGCTGAACAGGGGGAACGTACCTAAAGGGGATTCCATCATTTTTAATTTTAATTTAATCAATATTTTGTATAATTCAGGGGCATCTGAGATGTAAACAAAGTCATTCTTATTAGTTTTAATGTGAATTACAGAGAAATGTACTGACCGGTGGTGGTGGTGATTATTACAGTGGTGGTGATTGTGGTGGTGATTGTGGTGATGATGTTTACAGTGGTGGTAATGGCGTTTACAGTGGTGGTGGTGGTGTTTACAGTGGTGGTAATGTTTACAGTGGTGGTGATGTTTACAGTGGTGGTGATGGTGTTTACAGTGGTGGTAATGGCGTTTACAGTGGTGGTAATGGCGTTTACAGTGGTGGTAATGGCGTTTACAGTGGTGGTGGTGGTGTTTACAGTGGTGGTAATGTTTACAGTGGTGGTGATGTTTACAGTGGTGGTGATGGTGTTTACAGTGGTGGTAATGTTTACAGTGGTGGTGATGGCGTTTACAGTGGTGGTGATTGTGGTGGTGATTGTGGTGATGATGTTTACAGTGGTGGTAATGTTTACAGTGGTGGTGATGGTGTTTACAGCGGTGGTGATTGTGGTGGTGATTGTGGTGATGATGTTTACAGTGGTGGTGATGATGTTTACAGTGGTGGTGATGGTGTTTACAGTGGTGGTGATGGCATTTACAGTGGTGGTGATGGCATTTACAGTGGTGGTAATGTTTACAGTGGTGGTGGTGATGTTGTTTACAGTGGTGGTAATGTTTACAGTGGTGGTGATGATGGCGTTTACAGTGGTGGTAATGTTTACAGTGGTGGTGATGATGGTGTTTACAGTGGTGGTAATGTTTACAGTGGTGGTGATGATGGCGTTTACAGTGGTGGTAATGTTTACAGTGGTGGTGATGATGGTGTTTACAGTGGTGGTGATGGCGTTTACAGTGGTGGTAATGTTTACAGTGGTGGTGATGGTGTTTACAGTGGTGGTGATGTTTACAGTGGTGGTGATGTTTACAGTGGTGATGATGGTGTTTACAGTGGTGGTGATGTTTACAGTGGTGGTGGTGTTTACAGTGGTGGTGATGGTGTTTACAGTGGTGGTGATGGTGTTTACAGTGGTGGTGATGGCGTTTACAGTGGTGGTGATGGCATTTACAGTGGTGGTAATGGTGTTTACAGTAGTGGTGATGGCGTTTACAGTGGTGGTAATGGTGTTTACAGTGGTGGTAATGTTTACAGTGGTGGTAATGTTTACAGTGGTGGTAATGGTGTTTACAGTGGTGGTGATGGCGTTTACAGTGGTGGTAATGTTTACAGTGGTGGTGATGATGGTGTTTACAGTGGTGGTGATGGCGTTTACAGTGGTGGTAATGTTTACAGTGGTGGTGATGATGGCGTTTACAGTGGTGGTAATGTTTACAGTGGTGGTGATGATGTTTACAGTGGTGGTAATGTTTACAGTGGTGGTGATGATGGCGTTTACAGTGGTGGTAATGTTTACAGTGGTGGTGATGATGGCGTTTACAGTGGTGGTAATGTTTACAGTGGTGGTGATGATGGCGTTTACAGTGGTGGTAATGTTTACAGTGGTGGTGATGATGGTGTTTACAGTGGTGGTAATGTTTACAGTGGTGGTGATGATGGCGTTTACAGTGGTGGTAATGTTTACAGTGGTGGTGATGATGGCGTTTACAGTGGTGGTAATGTTTACAGTGGTGGTGATGATGGTGTTTACAGTGGTGGTAATGTTTACAGTGGTGGTGATGATGGCGTTTACAGTGGTGGTAATGTTTACAGTGGTGGTGGTGATGGCGTTTACAGTGGTGGTAATGTTTACAGTGGTGGTGATGATGGCGTTTACAGTGGTGGTGATGGTGATGGGAACTAGGGGTCTCCATGTCTACAGCACAAATATACACATTGTATTTACTATCAAACCCACCAGTGAATTGATGTGCATTTAATGTAATGTCTTTCTGTGAGGGAGCTTTTAGAGGTGGACGTCTGGTTCTATTCACCACCTCAGTGAACAGATCTGACTTCAGAGTGTGTGTGTGTGTGTGTGTGTGTGTGTGTGTGTGTGTGTGTGTGTGTGTGTGTGTGTGTGTGTGTGTGTGTGTACACATATGTATACATATGTATGTCCAGAACTCAGCTGCGGGGTTCTTATAGATGTATTAACTATAATACTTATTTGCATTCTGTGCACGCTCTGCACTGCCTTACCTCTCCGCTCCAACTCAGACATACTCACCTTCACATTCTCTCTGATCCTCTGACACCCACCGGCTTTCCATCCCACCCTCCAGGTCACGCACGTTCACAGCCAGGGCTTTTAGCATTGCAGGCCCAAAACACTGAAACGCTGGCCCTCTACACCTCCGTGCTTATACCACCTACAGAGTATGAGGAGTATGAACAGAGTGTGAGGAGTATGAGGAGAGTGTGAGGAGCATGAACAGAGAGTGTGAGGAGTATAAACAGAGTATGAGGAGCATGAAGAGAGTGTGAGGAGCAAGAAGAGAGTGTGAGGAGTATAAACAGAGAGTATGAGGAGCATGAAGAGAGTGTGAGGAGCATGAAGAGAGAGTGTGAGGAGCATGAAGAGAGTGTGAGGAGTATGAATAGAGAGTGTGAGGAGCATGAAGAGAGTATGAGGAGCATGAAGAGAGTATGAGGAGCATGAAGAGAGTGTGAGGAGCATGAAGAGAGTGTGAGGAGTATAAACAGAGAGTATGAGGAGCATGAAGAGAGTGTGAGGAGCATGAAGAGAGTGTGAGGAGCATGAAGAGAGTGTGAGAAGCATAAAGAGAGAGTATGAGGAGCATGAACAGAGAGTGTGAGGAGCATAAAGAGAGAGTGTGAGGAGCATGAACAGAGAGTGTGAGGAGCATAAAGAGAGTGTGAGGAGCATGAAGAGAATGTGAGGAGTATGAACAGAGAGTGTGAGGAGCATGAAGAGAATGTGAGGAGTATGAACAGAGAGTGTGAGGAGCATGAACAGAGAGTGTGAGGAGCATGAACAGAGAGTGTGAGGAGCATGAACAGAGAGTGTGAGGAGCATGAACAGAGAGTGTGAGGAGCATGAACAGAGAGTGTGAGGAGCATGAAGAGAGTGTGAGGAGTATGAACAGAGAGTGTGAGGAGCATGAAGAGAGTGTGAGGAGTATGAACAGAGAGTGTGAGGAGTATGAACAGAGAGTGTGAGGAGCATGAAGAGAGTGTGAGGAGCATGAACAGAGAGTGTGAGGAGTATGAACAGAGAGTGTGAGGAGCATAAAGAGAGTGTGAGGAGTATGAACAGAGAGTGTGAGGAGCATGAAGAGAGTGTGAGGAGTATGAACAGAGAGTATAAGGAGCATGAACAGAGAGTGTGAGGAGTATGAACAGAGAGTGTGAGGAGCATGAACAGAGAGTGTGAGGAGCATGAACAGAGAGTGTGAGGAGCATGAACAGAGAGTGTGAGGAGCATGAACAGAGAGTGTGAGGAGCATGAACAGAGAGTGTGAGGAGCATAAAGAGAGTGTGAGGAGCATGAACAGAGAGTGTGAGGAGCATAAAGAGAGTGTGAGGAGCATAAAGAGAGAGTATGAGGAGCATGAACAGAGAGTGTGAGGAGCATGAAGAGAGTGTGAGGAGCATAAAGAGAGAGTGTGAGGAGCATGAACAGAGAGTGTGAGGAGCATGAACAGAGAGTGTGAGGAGCATGAACAGAGAGTGTGAGGAGTATGAACAGAGAGTGTGAGGAGTATGAACAGAGAGTGTGAGGAGCATGAAGAGAGTGTGTGAGGAGTATGAACAGAGAGTATGAGGAGTATGAACAGAGAGTATGAGGAGTATGAACAGAGAGTATGAGGAGTATGAACAGAGAGTGTGAGGAGCATGAAGAGAGTGTGAGGAGCATAAAGAGAGTATGAGGAGCATGAACAGAGAGTGTGAGGAGCATAAAGAGAGTGTGAGGAGCATGAACAGAGAGTGTGAGGAGCATGAACAGAGAGTGTGAGGAGCATGAACAGAGAGTGTGAGGAGCATGAACAGAGAGTGTGAGGAGCATGAACAGAGAGTGTGAGGAGCATGAACAGAGAGTGTGAGGAGCATGAAGAGAGTGTGAGGAGCATGAACAGAGAGTGTGAGGAGCATGAACAGAGAGTGTGAGGAGCATGAACAGAGAGTGTGAGGAGTATGAACAGCGAGTGTGAGGAGCATGAACAGCGAATGTGAGGAGCATAAAGAGAGTGTGAGGAGTATGAACAGAGAGTGTGAGGAGCATGAAGAGAGTGTGAGGAGCATGAAGAGAGTGTGAGGAGCATGAAGAGAGTGTGAGGAGCATAAAGAGAGTATGAGGAGCATGAACAGAGAGTGTGAGGAGCATAAAGAGAGTATGAGGAGCATGAACAGAGAGTGTGAGGAGCATAAAGAGAGAGTGTGAGGAGCATAAAGACAGAGTGTGAGGAGCATGAACAGAGAGTGTGAGGAGCATGAACAGAGAGTGTGAGGAGCATAAAGAGAGTGTGAGGAGCATAAAGAGAGAGTGTGAGGAGTATGAAGAGAGAGTGTGAGGAGCATGAACAGAGAGTGTGAGGAGCATGAACAGAGAGTGTGAGGAGCATAAAGAGAGAGTGTGAGGAGCATAAAGAGAGAGTATGAGGAGCATGAACAGAGAGTGTGAGGAGCATAAAGAGAGTGTGAGGAGCATAAAGAGAGTGTGAGGAGCATAAAGAGAGAGTGTGAGGAGTATGAACAGAGAGTGTGAGGAGCATGAACAGAGAGTGTGAGGAGCATGAACAGAGAGTGTGAGGAGCATGAACAGAGAATGTGAGGAGTATGAACAGAGTGTGAGGAGCATGAACAGAGAGTGTGAGGAGCATGAACAGAGAGTGTGAGGAGCATGAACAGAGAGTGTGAGGAGCATGAACAGAGTGTGAGGAGCATGAACAGAGAGTGTGAGGAGCATGAACAGAGAGTGTGAGGAGCATGAACAGAGAGTGTGAGGAGCATAAAGAGAGTGTGAGGAGCATAAAGAGAGAGTATGAGGAGCATGAACAGAGAGTGTGAGGAGTATGAACAGAGAGTGTGAGGAGCATGAACAGAGAGTGTGAGGAGCATAAAGAGAGAGTGTGAGGAGCATAAAGAGAGAGTATGAGGAGCATGAACAGAGAGTGTGAGGAGCATAAAGAGAGTGTGAGGAGCATAAAGAGAGAGTATGAGGAGCCTGAACAGAGAGTGTGAGGAGTATGAACAGAGAGTGTGAGGAGTATGAACAGAGAGTGTGAGGAGCATGAAGAGAGTGTGAGGAGTATGAACAGAGAGTGTGAGGAGCATGAAGAGAGTGTGAGGAGTATGAACAGAGAGTGTGAGGAGCATAAAGAGAGTGTGAGGAGCATAAAGAGAGAGTGTGAGGAGTATGAACAGAGAGTGTGAGGAGCATGAACAGAGAGTGTGAGGAGCATGAACAGAGAGTGTGAGGAGTATGAACAGAGAGTGTGAGGAGCATGAAGAGAGTGTGAGGAGTATGAACAGAGAGTGTGAGGAGCATGAAGAGAGTGTGAGGAGCATGAAGAGAGTGTGAGGAGCATGAACAGAGAGTGTGAGGAGCATGAAGAGAGTGTGAGGAGTATGAACAGAGAGTGTGAGGAGCATGAACAGAGAGTGTGAGGAGCATGAACAGAGAGTGTGAGGAGCATGAACAGAGAGTGTGAGGAGCATGAACAGAGAGTGTGAGGAGCATGAACAGAGAGTGTGAGGAGTATGAACAGAGAGTGTGAGGAGTATGAACAGAGAGTGTGAGGAGCATGAAGAGAGTGTGTGAGGAGTATGAACAGAGAGTATGAGGAGTATGAACAGAGAGTATGAGGAGTATGAACAGAGAGTATGAGGAGTATGAACAGAGAGTGTGAGGAGCATGAAGAGAGTGTGAGGAGCATAAAGAGAGTATGAGGAGCATGAACAGAGAGTGTGAGGAGCATAAAGAGAGTGTGAGGAGCATGAACAGAGAGTGTGAGGAGCATGAACAGAGAGTGTGAGGAGCATGAACAGAGAGTGTGAGGAGCATGAACAGAGAGTGTGAGGAGCATGAACAGAGAGTGTGAGGAGCATGAAGAGAGTGTGAGGAGCATGAACAGAGAGTGTGAGGAGCATGAACAGAGAGTGTGAGGAGCATGAACAGAGAGTGTGAGGAGTATGAACAGCGAGTGTGAGGAGCATGAACAGCGAATGTGAGGAGCATAAAGAGAGTGTGAGGAGTATGAACAGAGAGTGTGAGGAGTATGAACAGAGAGTGTGAGGAGTATGAACAGAGAGTGTGAGGAGCATGAAGAGAGTGTGAGGAGTATGAACAGAGAGTGTGAGGAGCATGAAGAGAGTGTGAGGAGTATGAACAGAGAGTGTGAGGAGCATGAAGAGAGTGTGAGGAGCATGAAGAGAGTGTGAGGAGTATGAACAGAGAGTGTGAGGAGCATGAACAGAGAGTGTGAGGAGCATGAACAGAGAGTGTGAGGAGCATGAACAGAGAGTGTGAGGAGTATGAACAGAGAGTGTGAGGAGTATGAACAGAGAGTGTGAGGAGCATGAAGAGAGTGTGAGGAGTATGAACAGAGAGTGTGAGGAGCATGAACAGAGAGTGTGAGGAGCATGAACAGAGAGTGTGAGGAGCATGAAGAGAGTGTGAGGAGTATGAACAGAGAGTGTGAGGAGTATGAACAGAGAGTGTGAGGAGTATGAACAGAGTGTGAGGAGTATGAAGAGAGTGTGAGGAGTATGAAGAGAGTGTGAGGAGCATGAACAGAGAGTGTGAGGAGCATGAACAGAGAGTGTGAGGAGCATGAACAGAGAGTGTGAGGAGCATGAACAGAGAGTGTGAGGAGCATGAACAGAGAGTGTGAGGAGTATGAACAGAGAGTGTGAGGAGTATGAACAGAGAGTGTGAGGAGTATGAAGAGAGTGTGAGGAGCATGAACAGAGAGTGTGAGGAGTATGAAGAGAGTGTGAGGAGTATGAAGAGAGTGTGAGGAGTATGAAGAGTGTGTGAGGAGTATGAAGAGAGTGTGTGAGGAGTATGAAGAGAGTGTGTGAGGAGTATGAAGAGAGTGTGTGAGGAGTATGAAGAGAGTGTGTGAGGAGTATGAACAGAGTGTGTGAGGAGCATGAAGAGAGTGTGAGGAGTATGAACAGAGAGTGTGAGGAGCATGAAGAGAGAGTGTGAGGAGCATGAAGAGAGAGTGTGAGGAGCATGAACAGAGAGTGTGAGGAGCATGAACAGAGAGTGTGAGGAGCATGAACAGAGAGTGTGAGGAGCATGAACAGAGAGTGTGAGGAGCATGAACAGAGAGTGTGAGGAGTATGAACAGAGAGTGTGAGGAGTATGAACAGAGAGTGTGAGGAGCATGAAGAGAGTGTGAGGAGTATGAACAGAGAGTGTGAGGAACATGAACAGAGAGTGTGAGGAGCATGAACAGAGAGTGTGAGGAGCATGAAGAGAGTGTGAGGAGTATGAACAGAGAGTGTGAGGAGTATGAACAGAGAGTGTGAGGAGTATGAACAGAGAGTGTGAGGAGTATGAACAGAGTGTGAGGAGTATGAAGAGAGTGTGAGGAGTATGAAGAGAGTGTGAGGAGCATGAACAGAGAGTGTGAGGAGCATGAACAGAGAGTGTGAGGAGCATGAACAGAGAGTGTGAGGAGCATGAACAGAGAGTGTGAGGAGTATGAACAGAGAGTGTGAGGAGTATGAACAGAGAGTGTGAGGAGTATGAACAGAGAGTGTGAGGAGTATGAAGAGAGTGTGAGGAGCATGAACAGAGAGTGAGGAGTATGAAGAGAGTGTGAGGAGTATGAAGAGTGTGTGAGGAGTATGAAGAGAGTGTGTGAGGAGTATGAAGAGAGTGTGTGAGGAGTATGAAGAGAGTGTGTGAGGAGTATGAAGAGAGTGTGTGAGGAGTATGAACAGAGTGTGTGAGGAGCATGAAGAGAGTGTGAGGAGTATGAACAGAGAGTGTGAGGAGCATGAAGAGAGAGTGTGAGGAGCATGAACAGAGAGTGTGAGGAGCATGAACAGAGAGTGTGAGGAGCATGAACAGAGAGTGTGAGGAGCATGAACAGAGAGTGTGAGGAGCATGAACAGAGAGTGTGAAGCACAAGAGCTATCGCACAAGCCTACTGTAACGTACATCTGTACTGTTTCACGTTGAGGCACTCTGAATAATTTAAATGTAAAGAAATTTTGAAAAATGGGTGAAGTTTCCCTTCAGTTCTATTGCGCTGTGTATGTTAATGGTCAGTCTGGAGCTGCTGGGTTGAGCAGTGCTGCTTTAGACTGAAGGACGCGTCTGGACTGGTTCGCTCGTATCTGGAATATCGTGATTGTTATATAAATTTTTTTTTTCTCTGAACTGCTTTAAAGTTTCAGCCTGGTGGTCTCGCGTCTCTCATCACTTCTGTAAAGCTCTGAAGTCCTCCGAGGGGGGAGTGCACTTCCTTTAAGCTGGTTCTGAAACGAGTCCATTAGAACGTCAAGTGAATCAGAGAAGAAGCAGCAGATGGATGTACGTACAACAGAGGAGCCTCGTCTCGCTGTGTGTACTGAGTAGAGGAAGACCCTGGGGGCGCTTTGGAGAGGGAGAGGGAGGGAGAGAGAGAGGGAGAGAGGGAGAGAGAGAGAGAGGGAGAGAGAGAGGGAGAGAGGGAGAGAGAGAGGGAGAGAGGGAGAGAGGGAGAGAGGGAGAGAGGGAGAGAGGGAGAGAGAGAGAGGGAGAGAGAGAGAGGGAGAGAGAGAGAGAGTGAGAGAGAGAGAGAGAGAGAGAGAGAGAGAGATAACAGCTGCCCCAGGCCTCGGCTCTCTGCTGCTCTATACAGCTGCCCCCCCGCTCCGCTCCTGCTCTCGTCCCAGTGAAGTGAGAGGTAATTAAAAATACAGGACGTGTGCGCGGCTCGTGTTCGTCCTGACGATGGTTACCTGCGCTGAGGAGATGTGGAGATGTGGATGTGAGGAGGTGAGGGGATGTGGAGATGTGGATGTGAGGAGGTGAGGGGATGAGGAGATGAGGGGATGTGGGGATGTTGGGATGAGGAGATGAGGGGATGTGGAGATGAGGAGATGTGGGGATGAGGAGGTGTGGGGATGTTGGGATGTGGAGATGTGGGGATGAGGAGGTGTGGGGATGTGGGGATGTTGGGATGTGGAGATGAGGGGATGAGGGGATGTGGAGATGAGGAGATGAGGGGATGAGGAGATGAGGGGATGAGGGGATGAGGAGATGAGGGGATGAGGAGATGAGGGGATGAGGAGATGAGGGGATGAGGAGATGAGGAGATGAGGGGATGAGGAGATGAGGGGATGAGGAGATGAGGGGATGAGGGGATGAGGAGATGAGGAGATGAGGGGATGAGGGGATGAGGAGATGAGGGGATGTTGGAATGTGGAGATGAGGGGATGTGGAGATGAGGAGATGTGGAGAAGGTGAGGGGATGTGGAGGTGAGGGGATGTGGAGGTGAGGAGATGAGGGGATCAGGGGATGTGGAGGTGAGGAGGTGAGGAGATGTGGAGATGGGGGATGTTGAGATGTGGGGATGAGGAGATGGGATGAGAAGGATGTGGAGATGAGGAGGTGAGGGGATGTGGAGATGAGGGGATGAGGAGGTGTGGGGATGTTGGAATGTGGAGATGAGGGGATGTGGAGATGAGGGGATGTGGAGATGTGGAGATGTGGAGATGAGGGGATGTGGAGATGGGATGAGAAGGTGAGGAGATGTGGGGATAAGGGGATGTGGAGGTGAGGGGATGTGGAGGTGAGGAGATGGGATGAGAAGGATGTGGAGATGAGGAGGTGAGGGGATGTGGAGATGAGGGGATGTGGAGATGAGGGGATGTGGAGATGGGATGAGAAGGTGAGGAGATGTGGGGATAGGGGATGTGGAGGTGAGGGGATGAGGGGATGTGGAGATGAGGAGATCAGGGGATGTGGAGGTGAGGAGATGAGGAGATCAGGGGATGTGGAGGTGAGAGGAACCTCACAGAGTTAAAGCTGCGTTACACACAGACTGACGGTCTAATCTACACACAGTCCAGCGTTAACTACTGTCTCTCTCTCTCTGTGTTTCTCTCTTTCTCTGTTTTTGTCTCTCTGTCTCTTTATATATCTTTCTCTCTGTTAGTTTCTCTCTGTCTCTCTCTGTCTCTCTGTCTCTTTATATATCTTTCTCTCTGTTAGTTTCTCTCTGTCTCTCTCTGTCTCTCTTTCTTTCTCTGTCTCGCTCTGTCTGTCTGTCTGTCTCTGTTTCTCTCTGTCTCTGTCTTTCTCTGTCTCGCTCTGTCTGTCTGTCTCTGTTTCTGTCTCTGTCTTTGTCTCTGTTTCTCTCTTTCTCTTTTTCTGTCTCTTTCTCTGTCTGTGTCTCGCTGTGTCTGTCTCTGTCTGTCTCTCTCCGTCTCTCTCTCTGTTTCTCTTGTCTCTCTGTCTCTTTCTTTCTCTTTCTCAGTCTCTCTCTGTCTCTCTTTCTTTCTGTCTCTCTTTGTCCCTGTTCCTCTCTCCCTTTCTTTCTCCGTCTCTGTGTCTCTTTCTCTTTCTTTCTCTCTCGCTGTCTCTGTATCTTTCTAACTGTCTCTTGCTGTCACTGTGTCTCTCTTGCTTTCTTTGTCTCTCTGTCTCTCTGTCTCTGTTTTATCAGGGTTGAATAGGGGGAGCTGTGTAGTTTATGTAGAGCAGTGAAGACGTGGGACGGGTCTTGTGTGGGAGTGTTTTATGGAGAGAGATGACGGTGTGCACTGCCGGCACTGTGACTCTGAAACGTAATACAGTGTATTAAAGGGGAGTTTCAGTAAATTTTCAGAATTCCCACACAGTTAAGAGTTCAGAGAGAGAAGTTCAGGGTTTAGTAGGAGATGCTCTGTTCCTGAGAGCTGTGATAGGATGGTGGGTTCATGTTGCAGAGAAAGATCTTAAAAATCAGAGACAGATCAAAACTTTACATCTCCACAAAATCCTCGTCAGATTGGCCCACAGCGACGAGGTGTTCAAATTCAGGACGTGAGACGGAAATAGAAGGTTCCAGCAGTGATGAAACTCTGAAGACTCTGTTATTAAAGCTTGTTTGCTGGGTGGGCTTTAAGGGGTTCATTGTGAAACCAGTGATCGGCTGATTGTGAGTGTGCAGGTCTGAATACTGACTCCAGAATCCAGGAGAATCCACGCAGTGAGTGTTGAAAATTTTAAAGAGTGGTCTTGTTACTGCTTGTGGTTGTGTTGCCGTTTATATCTCCGCCCACCTGAGACTGACCTGCAGTGGAGTGATTTCATTGGTTAGCTCAGAGGGGCTTCGCGGACACTGGGGTTAAATAGGTGGGAGCTGATGGCAGGAGTGTCTTAACAGTTTCACATTCCCATCTCACCCTACCTCACCTTATGTCACCCTAGCCTACCCTAGCCTGCCTCGCCCCACCCTAGCCTACCTCGCCCCACCCTAGCCTACCTCGCCCCACTCTACCCAACCTCACCCTACTCCACCCCACCCTAGCCCACCCTAGCCTATCTTACCGTACCTCACCCCACTGCACCTTATCCCACCTTACCGCACCCTTCTCCACCCCACCCTAGCCCACCCTAGCCTATCTTACCGTACCTCACCGTACCTCACCCTACAGCACCTGACCCTACCGCACCCCACCCCACTGCACCTTACCCCACCTTACCGCACCCTACTCCACCTTACTGTACCCTACCCCACCCCATCTTACCTCACTCTATGCTATCCTACCTCGCCCCACCCTATCCTACCTCGGCCCACCCTATCCTACCGCGCCCTACCCTATCCTACCTCGCCCCACCCTATCCTACCTCGGCCCACCCTATCCTACCGCGCCCTACCCTATCCTACCTCGCCCCACCCTATCCTACCTCGCCCCACCCTATCCTACCTCGCCCTACCCTAGCCTACCTCGCCCCACCCTATCCTACCTCGCCCCACCCTATCCTACCTCGCCCCACCCTATCCTACCTCGCCCCACCCTAGCCTACCTCGCCCCACCCTATCCTACCTCGCCCTACCCTAGCCCACCCTAGCCCACCCTAGCCTATCTTACCCTACCTCGCCCTACCTTACCGCACCCTACCTCACCTGACTGTACCCTACCCCACCCCATCCTACCTCACTCTACGCTACCCTACCTCACCCACCCCACCCCACCCCACCCCACCCCACCCTACCTCACCCACCCCAATCCACCCTACCCCACCCCACCCCACCCCACCTCACCTCACCTCAGCAGGCTAGATTTTAAAAAGGCTATGATTTTAGCTGCTGATTGCCGTATACTGTGGTACTCATGGGCCGGTGGACTTGACTGCTGGACGGTGACGCTGTAGGCTCGATGTCGTCTTGTCTGCGCAGCTCCTGTTATGTTCTGCTGTAATCAGCAGCTGAAATCACAGCCTGTAGAAAACCTAGCCTGCTGTTTTACTAATTACTGTTTGTGAGCCTCACTTGCGCTGCTTCTGTCCAGTGACCACGTCCACCGTAATGATGTCTCGTCGTCCCTGACACATGTTGAAACCGCGAGCACCGAGTGCCGCTTTGTGTCTGAAGAGCCGGCTCGGAACGTCTAGCCGAGCCCGATGCTGTGTTTGCTCAGTTCTAGATAACCCTCCGTCAGTATCTAGGTCATCCAGCAGGGCATGTTTGTGCACTCGCTGTCTCTGGAGAGCGGATTCCTCCTGATTCTGATTGCTTCACGCTCTGAAATGCCTCCTCGCTCGTGATTACGAGTGTTCGCTCTGGTGCTGGGGATCCGGAGGGCAGATTGGGCCTGATGTGCCAGTCTTGGGGGCTGTTTGGATTCAGAAGGCTTTGGCTACATGAGTATCAACCCAGGACTGAATGATGTGGGGGAAGCGTTATATCACAACGTGCTTATAAACATACGGTGACTAGAGTTGAGCTGTAGCCGCTTGTTTATGGTTTATATATCGTTGCTGTCCAATGAAAAACAAAAAGTATCTCAAAAAGTGCAACTTTACAGGAGAGCACAAAAACACACTTTACTCTTAATGGAAGTCAATGGAACCAGAATTTTTTCCAAGCTGTTTTGGAGCACTTCTATTGGTCCATTCATCACGAAATTTTCACACAATGTAAACAGCCATTGGCTGTTCAAATAATGTAGAAAACTCAAAATCAACAAAACTGGAGATAGATGGGCAGCGATTTTATATATATATATATGTGTGTGTGTGTGTGTGTGTGTGTGTGTGTGTGTGTATACAGGGCAGTAAATGTAATTGATATGTGATTGCTTTATTTAGTTAATCAGAATCAGACCACACAGGATGGTTAGTTGTTCAGAATCAGACCACACAGGATGGGCAGTTGTTCAGAATCAGACCGCACAGGATGGGCAGTTGTTCAGAATCAGACCGCACAGGATGGGCAGTTGTTCAGAATCAGACCGCACAGGATGGGCAGTTGTTCAGAATCAGACCGCACAGGATGGGCAGTTGTTCAGAATCAGACTGCACAGGATGGGCAGTTGACCAGAATTAGACCGCACAGGACGGGCAGTCGATCAGAATCAGATCGCACAGGACGGGCAGTCGATCAGAATCAGATCGCACAGGACGGGCAGTCGATCAGAATCAGACCGCACAGGACGGACTGTTGTTCAGAATCAGACCGAATCAGATTGCACAAGATGGGCAGTTGACCAGAATTAGACCGCACAGGATGGGCAGTTGTTCAGAATCAGACCGCACAGGATGGGCAGTTGTTCAGAATCAGACCGCACAGGATGGGCTGTTGTTCAGAATCAGATCGCACAGGATGGGCTGTTGTTTAGAATCAGACTGCACAGGACGGACTGTTGTTCAGAATCAGACCGCACAGGACGGGCAGTCGTTCAGAATCAGACCGCACAGGACGGGCAGTCAATCAGAATCAGACCGCACAGGATGGGCAATTGTTCAGAATCAGACCGCACAGGATGGGCAGTCAATCAGAATCAGACCGCACAGGATGGACAGTTGATCAGAATCAGATTGCACAGGATGGGCAGTTGAACAGAATCAGATTGCACAGGATGGGCAGTTGAACAGAATCAGACCGCACAGGATGGGCAGTTGACCAGAATTAGACCGCACAGGACGGACTGTTGTTCAGAATCAGACCGCACAGGATGGGCAGTCGATCAGAATCAGACCGCACAGGATGGGCAATTGTTCAGAATCAGACCGCACAGGATGGGCAGTCAATCAGAATCAGACCGCACAGGATGGACAGTTGATCAGAATCAGATTGCACAGGATGGGCAGTCGATCAGAATCAGGCCACACAGGATGGGCAGTCGATCAGAATCAGGCCACACAGGATGGGCAGTCGATTAGAGTCAGACCGCACAGGATGGGCAGTCGATCAGAATCAGGCCACACAGGATGGGCAGTCGATCAGAATCAGGCCACACAGGATGGGCAGTCAATCAGAATCAGACCGCACAGGATGGGCAATTGTTCAGAATCAGACCGCACAGGATGGGCAGTCAATCAGAATCAGACCGCACAGGATGGACAGTTGATCAGAATCAGATTGCACAGGATGGGCAGTTGAACAGAATCAGATTGCACAGGATGGGCAGTTGAACAGAATCAGACCGCACAGGATGGGCAGTTGTTCAGAATCAGACTGGCAGCACAAACTGACGCAGAGGAATTATGACCAATTAAAATGTGTTTTGGTCCAACCATTCATAACATCCTATCTTATAGCTATCTCCTAACTGTCTACTGAAACAAAACAAAAACTAATCAATAAGTCCTAAAGTACTGTACAGAACATTACATTAGCTTTTCCTGGCTTTTGTTTCGTCGGCACCACAAATTAGTGAGCACCCACACCACCAATCAGTGACCCCTCTGAAGTATAAATACTTAGAAAAAAGAAGCTGCTGACTGTTTCAGTACTGTGGTATGTGTTATACCTCCCGGCGTTGATTATTATAACTGCAACCTCAAAGTGATCCTTTTGGTTCGTAGTCTGATCAGATGTAGTCTGTTGCTATGACGAGGTCTGTTTGATGGCCTGTGTCAGCAGCTGAGAGAGACAGATGCCTACTTATCTAGCAGCCCAACCCGACAGGAAAACAATAAACGAGTTCCAAACAAAGTTAATTAATTAACTCTGAGCACTTCAGGTAACTTTTTATTGTGGGCTTATGAAGAGATTACGCTCGCTGGAGACTGAAGTAACCCCCTCGGAGTGAACACCAACGTCGAGGGCTGTAGCTGCTTCATTAACTGACTCAGGTGCGCTGGGACTGAAGTGAAGGGCCTGGAGGAGATATGTGAAGACCTCTGGCATAATTAATCTAAAGACAAGGCTTGTTCATAACTTCTTAGGCCTGGCAGATAAGCGCTTGCACCGTGTACTGAAAGTTCATTGGATTTTTAAGACTACAGCATGATGAACAGTTCAGTACACGTACTATCTCTGAAACTTTCACTTCTGGTGTTGGTAGTTCGTCTATATCTGAATTAAGTGCTACTGTGATTCAGGAGATCGGCCCATTAGCGTTAATCTATAGACCTTAATCAGATTGTTACTCATCAAAGTTGCACACAGTCCAATCTAAGACAAACATGAGCTCAGCTCACAGAGACATTTGGTGTTACACTGTGGGTGTGTCTCAAATCCTAGTGAGTGTCTAAGTAGGCTGTCTAGGTAGTGAGTGTGTAAGTATCAGTGTTCTGTCCTCATCTCTCCTCATAAACAGATTACTGAGACGCTCTAGTTAGAGAGAGACTGCGTCACGGCTTGTTCCCGCCCACTGCAGCACGCCACCGGTGGTTTAGCTGGTTGCTAAGATACCAGCCGGCATCCAAAACAATAGCCTGAGGCTATTTTTAGCATAAATGCTAATGTCTGGAGTATAAAGTGTAAATGGTGAAGGACTCGTTACAGAGTTGATAATAAAATACTGTTTTGTGTGATTATATGACCAGAAACACATTAAAACTCCAGAGAATCAAAATAACTCACATTTTAAAACCACTTCACTGCTCCTAGATTAGCCTGTGGTGCATCATGGGATTGTCTTAGCGGCTGAGGAAGAGTTCGATACTTCCTTAAAATCAGGTCTAAATAAAATCATGCTAAAATTATGATCAATGTAATAACTATTAATCTATAATAAAAATAAACATTTTTAATTTAGAACTTTTTTCCTATTGTGTTCACACACACAGGAATTTGGCCTTATTTAGTTTTTAGTATTTAGTTTTGGTACACGGAAACACTCAAGTCTTCTTATTTATTTATTTATTTATTTTATTATTTTATTATTTCTGTCATTGCTGATATTTGTAATATTTGTTTGCTATTTCGCTTTAAAGTCCAAATGTAGTTCTAATAAAACATAATAATAGTACGTTATTAGAAAAACGAGAGATGTTATTTACACATTGATCTTCAAGCCTCACTGTGTTGTGGTGTACTGTGTGCGTTGGTCCCTTAAATTGGAAAAAGTGACTAATAATTAAATTCAATAAAAATAAAAACCTTTCAGTCCAGTTCTTAAAACATATACATTTGGAATAAAAGTGTTTAAAGTTCTTAAAAAACATAAAAAAAAAAAAAAAAAAAAAAAAAAAATATATATATATATATATATATATATATATATATATATATATATATATATATATATATATATATATATATTTTTTTTTTTTTTTTTTTTTTTTTATTTTTTTTTAAATCTGAATATTGTAACCGAAACAACTACATGTAATGCATATTCTCCATCGTTGGTACTGTTACTGTATCAATAATAATCATAAAAATATTACATTCTCTGAAAATAGGTTCTATTTTTTTTTCACAACCTGTAGAAACTTGATTTTATCTTATTGCATTATGTTTTTTATCAAGTTTCATCAACTCTACACACCCTGTATTCACTCCAGGCTATTATTTTTCTTTTGCATATGAATATGCTTGTACTTCTGTTCCATTTCTGATCGTAGATTACCCCCCCCTAAATTATACACACCGCACCTTTAAACTAGATGTTTCTTTCTAATAAAGCGTGCTGTTGTTTTTTTTAGGCACTGATGACACCAGTAATGTTGTTGCTGTCCACAGAAAAAAACGTCTCAATTTTCATTAATATTTATTAGTTTTTGCATCATTTGAACACGACGGCCGCCCTTTATGTGATGAATGGATGAAAACAAGTGCTCCAGAGTAGCTCTGAACTATTTCCGGTTCCATTGACTTACATTATGAGTGGAGGAAGGGTTTGGCCTCTCCTGTAAAGCTGCAGATGTACATGTTTTTCATTGGACAGCGACGACATGCTCAGAAAAGCCTGTGGTGACATAACTAGTCATGATAACGAGACACAGTCCAGTCCAGCGTAGCGCTGAGTGGTCCTGAAGATATTGCTGGTCATTCACGGTTACCTAACAGGACCTAAGCGGTGGCTTCTGGTTGTCGTGGCTCAGTCTAGTGGACTGTACGAGCTGAGACTGGACTCTGGCTCTGCGTGCTGGACACTCGGTGTGGCATGAGTAATGAGTTCGGCGGGGCTGCGTGGCTTCGTTCGGCGGGGGAGCAGATGCAGCCGCCATGTTATAAGCTGCTCCATTAGAGAGCGTTTCATCTGCTCATCCAAAGCTGATAATTCAGTTTAAAGTCTCTCTTGGATTTGGCTAATGGCTGTCTGGCGTTCTCGGGAGATCCTCTGACTATTATTATTATTATTATTATTTTTATTCTCTGTTTCTAAGGTAAAGCGAAGTGGTTCGCTCCAGCTGGAAAGGAAAACATGCCTAAGCTTCTTTGACATTCTGTTTGATGTCTTCATTCATTCATTCATTTATTTATTTGTGTATTTCTTTAAAGTCCTGATTCCTCAAGCATGTGTGTCTCCACGTTCGGAGGAAGTCATAGCAGGATTAGTGTCTAGACCCGAGCCATTAGTAGAGCTAAAGTATAATGAAGAGAAAGAAGAATCGTGGGCGATTGGATGATGCAAAAGGAAAGCAAGAATTAGACGATAACACAACTCAAGCTCATGCGTTCAGTGATTCATAAAGAAACTGCACCCACCTCCTTATATCTCCACCCACTGTCCACTGTATCAGCCCCACTGACCATACAGGACCTCCACTCACAGACTGTAGTTCATCTGATTCTCTGTATACTGTATTATACTGTTAGGGAGGTGTATCATTCTCAGCACTGCAATGTTGGTGTGTTAGTTACTGTGTTGCGCTGGTGCGAGTGGATCAGACACAGCAGTGCTGCTGCTGGAGTGGTTAAACACCTCCTCGGAGTCACTGCTGGACTGAGAGTCGTCCACCAACCAAACCTATCCAGACAGCAGTGTCCTGTGGGCGGCGTCCTGTGTCCACTGATGAAGAACTAGAGGAACACAAACTGTGCAGCAGCAGATGAGCTACTGTCTCTGACTTTACATCTACAAGGTGGACCAGCAAGTAGTAGGAGTGTCTAATAGAGTGGACACAGTGCTGAGAATGACCCACCACCCAAATAATACCTGCTCTCTGGTGGTCCTGTGGGGGTCCTGATCATTAAAGAACAGAGTAATAAAGTATACAGAGAATCAGATGAACTACAGTCAATAAGTGTAGCTCCTGTATGATCAGTGGAGCTGATGAAACCACCTCCTTGTTTCTACCATATCAGTGTTATTTGTTGTCCTAAGATTGAATCAGTTAATTGGATTTAATTCAGTGTATCAGTATTAATTCAAGCTAATCTTCAAAGCTTTGAATTAACGAGCAGCGTTGTTTACGCATCCCAAAAGTTTTAGTCATTTCAGGTTTTAAGTTTTGTCACGTCGGTCTGTTTAACCTAGTCTGTTTGGAGGTTTTCTCCAAGCTTTCTGTCGTCCATCTGTTCGGTGTTGTTCTAAAAGTGTTTATCTCTGAAACTAATATCACTTCCTAAGAACCAAGTGGCTCCATAAGTTCTAAGAAGCAGCCTGTCTGATCTTAATTTGGCAGCACTTACATTTGACTTGTGTAATAGCACTAACACTGTGTCTCTCTCTTTGTTCTAGACTGGACACTGAAGTAAAGGAATGCTAGATGGCCCATAGTCCATCAGACAGAAGCTGGCCGGAGGGCACTCCATAGCCCCCCCATTATGGGCTCTTACTGAATAGAAGAATGGCTTCGGGAAACAGAATGCCACATAGAAAGATGCACACAAGCCATGTCCTCAGCTGGCATTTCAGCGAGGGGAACTCTGTTCTTGCTTCTTTCCAAGGCCTCCTCTGTACCCTTGGATAGTTCTGGAGTACACTTACATAACGCGGAGCGAAACAGCATCATGACTGGACTGCATGCTCTTGAAAATGAAGTTTCCATTTCTTTAAAACCTCAGTGAAGTCCACCACCTTATTTGAAAAGGTATTAAGCAAGAGATGATCGGTTTTGTGTGGACCTGTGCTTACACGATGCAGGCGAGAACGCATTATGGCTGCTGAAGCCCCCCAAGGACTTCATTTACCTGCTTGGTGTGGCGGAGAGTGACGTTTGGACGATGCAGCGAAACGGGGGCGTTGTGGGGAACGGCAGCCAGTCGTGGGTGCTTCGGCGGGTTCGACTGACCTGGCTCAGCTTCATGCTCTTCTTCATCCTGGTCTTCTTCCCACTCATTGCACACTACTACCTCACCACCATTGATGAGGCAGGCGGGCCAGACAAACACATCTTCGGCCCGAGGCCTGGCGGCGAGCTTTGTGAAGCGAAGCATGTACAGGACTTGTGTCGGATACGGGAGTCGGTGAGCGAAGAGCTGCTTCAGCTAGAAGCCAAGCGGCAAGAACTCAATGGCGAGATCGCCCGTCTCAACTTGCGGATCGAAGCCTGTAAGCGGAGTATCGACAGTGCCAAACAGGACTTGCTACAGCTCAAAAACGTCATCAGCCAGACAGAACACTCTTATAAGGAACTCATGGCGCAGAACCAGCCAAAACTATCTTTGCCAGTCAGATTATTGCCAGACAAGGACGACCCGGGACTCCCTCCTCCGAGGTCTGTACAGTCCTGTCGCTTGCATACTTGTTTCGATTACGCCAGGTGTCCACTTACGTCTGGGTTCCCAGTCTATGTGTACGACACAGGGTCGTACCCTTGGGGTGAAAATATTGACCCACTGGTCAAACAAGCCTTTGCGTCTTCGGTTAAAAGTAGCGTCTATGTTACAGACAATCCGAGTATTGCTTGTCTTTATGTGGTACTTGTTGGAGAGATACAAGATTCCTCACCCTCTCCCCATCCTCCTCCTCCCTCGGACCTGGAAAAGCAGCTAAAGGCTTTGCCTTACTGGAGGTCAGATGGCCACAATCACCTGCTAGTCCACCTGTCCAGAAAGTCCTTGACTCAGAATTTCTTGTACAACGTAAGCACGGGCCGAGCAGCGGTAGCACAGTCTACCTTTCTGGAACGACAGTACAGAGAAGGTTTTGACCTGGTGGTGTCTCCCCTGGTTCATGCTCTCTCTGAGCCCAACTTTCTGGAGGTGCCTCCTCAGGTCCCGGTGAAGAGGAAGTACCTCTTCACCTTCCAGGGTGAAAAAGTGGAGTCTCTGAGGAGCAGTTTGCTGGAAGCACCCCCGCAGTCTTTTGAGGAAGAAATGGAGGGAGATCCACCAGCCGATTATGATGACCGCATCATTGGTACCCTCAAAGCTGTGCAGGACAGTCACCTGGACCAGGTACTCGTGGAATTCACCTGCAAGAACCGACCAAAACCCAGCTTGCCAACAGAATGGGCCTTGTGTGGGGAGCGGGAAGATCGTTTGGAGGTGCTAAAGGCGTCTACGTTTGCCTTGGTGATTTCTCCAGGTGATGGACAAGTCGTGGCGTCTGCCGGATGTAACATGCGCCTGTTCGAGGCCCTGGAAGTCGGGGCAATCCCTGTGGTGCTTGGCGACCACTCCAAGTTGCCTTATCACCATCTCATACGTTGGAGTGAGGCAGCTATCATGGTACCCAAGCCTCGCATAACGGAGTTGCACTTTCTTTTGAGGAGCCTCTCGGACAACGACTTGCTGGCCATGCGACGGCAGGGTCGCTTCCTTTGGGAGACCTATTTTTCCACTTCGGAGAGTATCTTCAACACCATTCTGGCTAGCGTCCGAACTAGCATTCAAATACCGGCCGCCCCTATAAAAGAGGAACCTGCCCAGGAGATTCCTCACAAAGCTGGGAAGATGGCAGGAACGGATGCCAATATGGCTGACAATGGTGATCTGGATCTTGGGCCAGTAGAAACAGAGCCCCCTTACGCTTCACCCAGATTTTTGAGAAATTTCACTTACACTGTGTCGGATGTCTACCGAACCTGGAATCATGCTCCTGGACCTTTCCATCTCTTCCCCCACACTCCTTTGGACCCTGTCCTTCCTTCCGAGGCCAAGTTCCTAGGCTCAGGAACCGGCTTCCGCCCAATAGGTGGAGGATCAGGTGGCTCTGGAAAAGAGTTCCAGGCTGCGCTCGGAGGTAACGTCCCACGAGAGCAGTTCACGGTGGTCATGCTGACGTATGAGCGAGAGGAGGTGCTGATGAACTCCCTGGAGAGGCTGAATGGCCTTCCCTATCTGAACAAGGTGGTGGTGGTCTGGAATTCCCCCAAACCACCCTCAGATGACCTCCTCTGGCCAGACATTGGGCTGCCCATAGTGGTAAGTGTTTTCTCTTGTTTATCTCTTCTTTTTTTTTTATTATTTTAGCAAAGAATTTGTCATGAAGGGTTAAGTAGTATAAACTTAAAGGGCTGACAAACGAGCTTGATACGCCTATCCTGTTATTATCCTGAAATTGTAAAGGCGTGGAAAAAGGTGTCATGCTGCGTGACCTCCTGGAGCAGATCTTATTTATTTTCACTCTTCACTTTGAAGCAAATCGTTGGGCTGTGCAGGCCGAGCCAAATTGTGCAAGCCAAAATCACTGTTGCAGCTTTTACAGGAAACAGATAAGCATTAGGAGCATGGAGAGGTTGAGCTTTGAAATGGAAACCTAAATGGAATTTTGAACAATGCTAAGATCCACACTGTCATGACAGCAATGAATCTTTTAAACTGTCCCGGAATCCTATTTTCTTCTGTGCTGTATTTGACTGGACGAGCTGTAAATATGGGATGGAAACCAGCTGATCAAGCCGCAGGAGATATTTTCCCAGAGAAGCTGTGGAATGCAAAGCCAGTATTAGTAATTAGAGCTTATATCATGTTCGTGGTAGGGATGAGAATTTCTAAGATGAGCTGATTGGAATCATTTTATAAACCCACCACCACACCACAAATCCATATTAGGTTGGAAGACAGGCAACCAAGTATGCTGGTCAGCCAACATACTGGGGTCGACCAGCTAAGCCAACCCTATACCAGCACAGACTAGCTTAGACCTTCATGATATGCTTGCAGGTCTAGGCTGGGTTTTTCACAGATGATAAAAGCAGAAATGTTAATTAAATGTTAATTACTCTTTTAGGAAACGTATTTTGAACGTTTTATTCAATGGAATTAGAGATGCGATAGATTTTTGGCTAAACCTGGTCACATGTTATGTGAGGTAAATGAATTTGTAGTGCTTTTTTGCTGTCTCTTCTTGCATTGTACTGACAAGTATTGAGTAGTTTGCTTACATGGTCAGAAGTACATCGTTTTTAAGCAGCCGATCAATAAACGTCAAACCATGTAACTAACCAGCAGTGTTGCCAACTCCTTAGTAAGGAATGTAGCTATTGGCTGTCCTAAAACTCGCTAGAAGTTGATAAATGATGTCATCGCCTATTTTGCATAAATTATAATTGTCCGTTTGCGTGTATTTGAAGCTGTAGAATAAAGGAAAAATGTCGTGGGAGATAAAAATAAATAAATTAATACGTAGAACTACAAATGAACTCACGGCAGCCCCCGCTGCTCGCTGAGGACAGTAACTGAAAAATGTGTGTTCACCTCAGAGTCTCCAAAAGTCTCCAATAACACCAAAAAATTCGCTAGACTTGTCGCCAGTCGCTTAAAAAAAAAAAAAAAGTCGCTAAAGGGTCTGAAAAGTCACTAAATATAGTTGGCAGTACTGCTAACCAGGAAAGTGGGTTAGTATTAGTTTAGCTAGCATAATAGCAGCTCTGCTCACCACAATTTATTTACTATTTAACTTTTCATTCTGGCTTTAACTAAAGTCCTGACACAATTTTAAATAATACACTGCAAACATAGTCACATTGTAACAGTGTTCTGTTTTGGTGACCACAATATTGGCTAATGTAATTCCTCAGAAAGTTGTGACAGTGTTATCTGACAACATTGCGAGAATGTTGTGGTAACGGTGTCACAACCTTCTTGAATTCTTCATACGTTCCATTCTGTCTGCATAGAACTGGAATTTTGCTAACTGGTAGTTATAACAGCATGAGCAACATTATATTTAGCAGTAACGTTGTGACAACATTGTTTAGACAATGTTAAAAGCACCACTTTTTAAGAAAGTAGACAACGTTATGACAACGTTGTGTGTTTGCTGGGTAATGATTCAAATCTGAGGGAGTGAAGTCGAGCGACTGACAACAGAAAGGAGAAATGAAACCTGCTCTGTGGTGTTTGGCTCTTTAGCCTTAACTGTAGCTTAGCGAGCAGCTACAGGCCCAAACAGTGACTCACTCCACAGTGCAGGCTTGATTCTCATCAGCTGCTGCTCTGCTGTTAAGTTAATAAATTGAATGTCTTAAAGAGTGAAAGTGGAGTTTATGGTGACAAAGTTGAGATTAAATCTGTTCTGTGGAGTTTGGGGCTGTAGCCCTGTGGCTAAGCTAACGTTAGCTTGGTTAGCAGGCCAAATGTGCCACACGGCACAGCACAGGCTCGGTTTCAGCCGACGGTTGTTAATGTAATCTCTGTTTAAAGAATATCTGAGAGCGCAGAGTCGACTGACTGGTGTTGGTGTGATTGTTGAACGTGTTCTGTGGTGAACGCAGCTCGTAGCTGCCGCTGTGCTCTTATCATGGTTAGTTTTTCCTCAGGGTTTTCTGCCTCGTCGTACTATTGGTGCCATGTTATTGGTGAGCTCATACACTATACAACAAGCATCCTGCAAACACAGTTATGTTGCCCCAACAGTGAAATACTATTTCTGAAAAAAGTTGTGACAACGTTATCTGACAACGTTGTGATAACATAGTGGCAACGTTGTTAGTAAGTTGTCGCAACCTTCAAGAATCCTTCATATGTTGCATTATATCTGCATTGAACTTGCCAACAGGTAGTTATAGTACCATAAACAACGTTATTTAGTAGTAACGTTGTGACAGTCTTGTTTATAGACAACATAAAAACACCACTTTTTTTAAGAAAGTACACAATGTTGTGTGTTTGCTGGGTAGTAATTCTAAAAGAGGAGAAATTGAACCTGTTGTGTGGTGTTTAGGGCTTTATCCTTGTGACTAAGCTAACGTTAACCTAGTTAGAAGGCCAAATGTGCCACAAAGCACAGCACAGGCTCTGTTTCAGCTGACGGTTAATGTGATCCCTGTTTAAAGAATATCTGAGAGAGCAGAGTCGACTGGCTGATATAGGTGTGAAGTAATGAGTCTAAACTTCGGCAGTACTGGCGCATTCGCAATATCTGCTATTAGCATTTTAACACAGGCCCGAGTTTTAAGAGGAAGTTTAGAGTCTAAACTTTGGTGGTGCATTAGCAATATCTGCTATTGGCATTTTAACACGGGCCAGAGTTTTAAGAGGAAGTTCAGAGTCTAAACTTCGGCAGTACTGAAGCATTAGCAATATCTGCTATTAGAATTTTA
>CM038707.1:46188238-46228238 GCA_021613375.1 Megaleporinus macrocephalus | reverse complement strand
TACTAACACCACTACTAACACCACTACTACCACTACTACTAACACCACTACTACTAACACCACTACTACTAACACCACTACTACCACTATTACTACCACTACTACTACTACTACTACTGTTAGTACTACTACTACCACCATTACCACCACTACTACTACTACTACTACTGTTAGTACTACTACTACCACCATTACCACTACCACTACCAACACTACTACTGTTAGTACTACTACTACTGTTAGTACTACTACTAACACCACTACTACTACCACCACCACTACTACTACTACTGTTAGTACTACTACTACCACTGCTACTACTACCACTACTACTACCACCAGTACAACTACTACTACCAATACTGTTTGTACTACTACTACCACTACTACTACTACTACCACCACTACCACCACTACAACTACTACTACTACTGTTAGTACTACTACTACCACTACTACCACTGCTACTACTACTACTTTTAGTACTACTACTACCACCACTACCACCACTACAACTACTACTACTACCACTACTACCACTGCTACTACTACTGTTAGTACTACTACTACACTACTACCACTGCTGCTACTACTACTACTGTTAGTATTACCACTACCACTACTACTACTACTACTGTTAGTACTACTACTAACACCACTACCACCACCACCACCACTACTACCACTACGACTACTGTTAGTACTACTGCTACTACTACTACTACTACTACTACTACTGTTAGTACTACTACTAACACCATTACCACCACTACTACTACTACTACTACTGTTAGTACTACTACTACCACCATTACCACCACTACTACTACTGTTAGTACTACTACTACCACCACCATTACCACCACCACTACTACTACTGTTAGTACTACTACTACCACCATTACCACCACTACTACTACTACTACTACTGTTAGTACTACTACTACCACCATTACCACCACCACTACTACTACTACTGTTAGTACTACTACTACCACCATTACCACCACTACTACTACTACTACTGTTAGTACTACTACTACCACCATTACCACCACTACTACTACTACTACTGTTAGTACTACTACTACCACCATTACCACCACTACTACTACTACTACTGTTAGTACTACTACTAACACCACTACTACCACTATTACCACCACTACTACTACTACTACTAATAATAATAATAATAATAATAATAATAATACTATCACTACTAACGCTACTACTAATAATAATAATCATAACAATACTGATATAGTAGCTCCACAGCAGCAGCAGTGCATTTAAAATGGGTAGTAATCTCGTAAGAGAGTGGAAAATAATGCTTCTCTCCTGTTTGTTTGTTTGTGCAGTACTACGCCTACCTGTACTCATACGTGATGCCCCAGGCCATTCGAGACATGGTGGACGAGTACATCAACTGCGAGGACATTGCTATGAATTTTCTGGTGTCACATATCACACGCAAACCCCCCATCAAGGTCAGTATATCATTTACAGTAATATTAATTATTTCCTCCAAACAGGACGATGTATTCTGGCCAATCTGTGTTGCAGTTTCTATGAAATAGTCAGTCAGTCGCCTCTTATAGTCAACATAGCACTTTCGTTCGTTCAGTTCATTTATGATATTGAACTGATTCGTCGTTTAAAGATGTTAAATTGCCTGTTTGTCTCATTATAGAGTAACGATGAAGTAATGATATTTACACCGTGACATTTCCAAAATCTATGTATTGAACTTTTGAGGTTGACACAAAAGGCGGCAGCAAAAATGCTTTAATGAATAAACATCCTGGAAATGTACCAACAGAAAATACAGCTAAAGGAGTACAGAAACATAACCAGCCCAGGCAGTGGAAGCAAGAAGTAGAACGAAAATAAATAAATAAAGACTAATTAGGTAAATAAAAAGAAACAGTAAAAATATAAAGTAAAACACAACATAAATAGTAAAAAAATAACTTGACTAAATAAAATTAGCACAGAAATAAAATAAGTGTATAAAATAAACTGTGAAAAAAATAAGTAAATAAATGAGCAAGTAAATAATGAAAAACCGTGATATTAAAATAAAGTTAATATAAAACGTAAGTACAAGTAAATAAAAAAAAAAGAAAATAAATAAGACAAAGTAAAACAGGTTAAAGAAAAAATAAATAAAGAAGTAAATTAATTAAACAGGGAAATAAAGTAAGTAAATAAACAAGTAAATGATGATATCGGTGATATCAAAGTAAAGTTAGTATAGAAAAGTAAGTAAATAAAACAGTGAAAGAAAAAAAATATTTAAACAAACAAGTAAATGAATAAACGGGAAAATAAAATAAAGTAAACCAGTACAAGTACATTTTTTGAAAAAGTAAATAAAGTATATTAATTAATTTATTAATTTAATTAAGGGTTACACCGATAGACAGTTAGTGTAATGTCCTCTATTGTAATATGTTTGTTAGTTTTTATTTAACTCACAGTGTCAAGACAAAATTTTAAATCTCTTAAATAGTTACAATAGTTACAAATCCATCTGTACAGAATTAAAAATTCCTGATCAATTTATTTCATTTATTTAAAATATGTGACACGTGTAGAGTCTGTGGTAGTAACTGTGATTTAATTATAATGAAAAATAGTTTAATGATGCATTAAAACAGGTCAGACATTCCAGCGTGTTAATTAATGAATTTCTCAGTTTACTGTGTTAATATTTGTCAGGTCGTAAGTCACCGCTGACTCGTGGCTCGGTGCTGCTGTTTGGTCAGAAGTTAATTGAGGAATGGTTCTGTTGGGTCGTCTGAAACACGTGAAGTAATATTGGAGGAGTTAGACGCGTCTGTTTCCAATCATTACTAATTTTGAAAGGGGATTACACGGCTGGGGTTTGCTAAGCTCTGGAAAGGCTTTGATGTTATAGTCTCGCAGGCATATTGCACTGAATAAAGCATCTAATGAAATTTTCTATACTGTGCGTGATGTTATTAGTCTGTGGAGTGATACATCCACCCCTGAAATTCATAAGCTCTATTATTGAATCACTCATAATCTCTTCCTCTCTTCCGCTCCCGCTGCCTCCAGCCCACAGCCTTTGTGTGAAACTTTGGCAGTAGATTAGAGGAGTCAGAGGCGTTCGCGCCATTGTCTTAAAAATATGGTCAGACAGTGAAATAAATAGGAAATCTCTGCTCATATGAATGTGATGGTGTACGCTGCGGCAAATGAAACTCTTAGTGCTGCAATGACCAGCCCAGATACAGAAATGGACCTGGTCAGATGTATCAATTGACCAGCCCAGATAGAAAAATGGACCTGGTCAGATGTATCAATTGACCAGCCCAGATAGAAAAATGGACCTGGTCAGATGTATCAATTGACCAGCCCAGATAGAAAAATGGACCTGGTCAGATGTATCAATTGACCAGCCCAGATACAGAAATGGACCTGGTCAGATGAATCAATTGACCAGCCTAGATAGAAAAATGGACCTGGTCAGATGTATCAATTGACCAGCCCAGATACAGAAATGGACCTGGTCAGATGTATCAATTGACCAGCCCAGATAGAAAAATGGACCTGGTCAGATGTATCAATTGACCAGCCCAGATACAGAAATGGACCTGGTCAGATGAATCAATTGACCAGCCTAGATAGAAAAATGGACCTGGTCAGATGTATCAATTGACCAGCCCAGATACAGAAATGGACCTGGTCAGATGTATCAATTGACCAGCCCAGATAGAAAAATGGACCTGGTCAGATGTATCAATTGACCAGCCCAGATAGAAAAATGGACCTGGTCAGATGAATCAATTGACCAGCCTAGATACAGAAATGGACCTGGTCAGATGAATCAATTGACCAGCCCAGATACAGAAATGGACCTGGTCAGATGAATCAATTGACCAGCCCAGATAGAAAAATGGACCTGGTCAGATGTATCAATTGACCAGCCCAGATAGAAAAATGGACCTGGTCAGATGTATCAATTGACCAGCCCAGATAGAAAAATGGACCTGGTCAGATGAATCAATTGACCAGCCTAGATAAAAAAATGGACCTGGTCAGATGCATCAATTGACCAGCCCAGATAGAAAAATGGACCTGGTCAGATGAATCAATTGACAAGCCTAGATAGAAAAATGGACCTGGTCAGATGTATCAATTGACCAGCCTAGATAGAAAAATGGACCTGGTCAGATGAATCAATTGACCAGCCCAGATAGAAAAATGGACCTGGTCAGATGAATCAATTGACCAGCCCAGATAGAAAAATGGACCTGGTCCGATGTATCAATTGACCAGCCCAGATAGAAAAATGGACCTGGTCAGATGAATCAATTGACCAGCCCAGATAGAGAAATTGAACTGGTCAGATGAATCAATTGACCAGCCCAGATAGAAAAATGGACCTGGTCAGATGAATCAATTGACCAGCCCAGATAGAAAAATGGACCTGGTCAGATGTATCAATTGACCAGCCTAGATAGAAAAATGGACCTGGTCAGATGAATCAATTGACCAGCCCAGATAGAAAAATGGACCTGGTCAGATGTATCAATTGACCAGCCCAGATAGAAAAATGGACCTGGTCAGATGAATCAATTGACCAGCCTAGATAGAAAAATGGACCTGGTCAGATGAATCAATTGACCAGCCCAGATGCAGAAATGGACCTGGTCAGATGAATCAATTGACCAGCCTAGATAGAAAAATGGACCTGGTCAGATGTATCAATTGACCAGCCCAGATAGAAAAATGGACCTGGTCAGATGAATCAATTGACCAGCCCAGATAGAAAAATGGACCTGGTCAGATGAATCAATTGACCAGCCCAGATAGAAAAATGGACCTGGTCAGATGAATCAATTGACAAGCCTAGATAGAAAAATGGACCTGGTCAGATGTATCAATTGACCAGCCTAGATAGAAAAATGGACCTGGTCAGATGAATCAATTGACCAGCCCAGATAGAAAAATGGACCTGGTCAGATGAATCAATTGACCAGCCCAGATAGAAAAATGGACCTGGTCAGATGAATCAATTGACCAGCCCAGATAGAAAAATGGACCTGGTCCGATGTATCAATTGACCAGCCCAGATAGAAAAATGGACCTGGTCAGATGAATCAATTGACCAGCCCAGATAGAGAAATTGAACTGGTCAGATGAATCAATTGACCAGCCCAGATAGAGAAATTGACCTGGTCAGATGAATCAATTGACCAGCCCAGATAGAAAAATGGACCTGGTCAGATGAATCAATTGACCAGCCCAGATAGAAAAATGGACCTGGTCAGATGTATCAATTGACCAGCCCAGATAGAAAAATGGACCTGGTCAGATGTATCAATTGACCAGCCCAGATAGAAAAATGGACCTGGTCAGATGTATCAATTGACCAGCCCAGATAGAAAAATGGACCTGGTCAGATATTTATCAATTGACCAGCCTAGATAGAAAAATGGACCTGGTCAGATGTATCAATTGACCAGCCCAGATAGAAAAATGGACCTGGTCAGATGTATCAATTGACCAGCCCAGATAGAAAAATGGACCTGGTCAGATGTATCAATTGACCAGCCCAGATAGAAAAATGGACCTGGTCAGATGAATCAATTGACAAGCCTAGATAGAAAAATGGACCTGGTCAGATGTATCAATTGACCAGCCTAGATAGAAAAATGGACCTGGTCAGATGAATCAATTGACCAGCCCAGATAGAAAAATGGACCTGGTCAGATGAATCAATTGACCAGCCCAGATAGAAAAATGGACCTGGTCAGATGAATCAATTGACCAGCCCAGATAGAAAAATGGACCTGGTCAGATGAATCAATTGACAAGCCTAGATAGAAAAATGGACCTGGTCAGATGTATCAATTGACCAGCCTAGATAGAAAAATGGACCTGGTCAGATGAATCAATTGACCAGCCCAGATAGAAAAATGGACCTGGTCAGATGAATCAATTGACCAGCCCAGATAGAAAAATGGACCTGGTCAGATGAATCAATTGACCAGCCCAGATAGAAAAATGGACCTGGTCCGATGTATCAATTGACCAGCCCAGATAGAAAAATGGACCTGGTCAGATGAATCAATTGACCAGCCCAGATAGAGAAATTGAACTGGTCAGATGAATCAATTGACCAGCCCAGATAGAGAAATTGACCTGGTCAGATGAATCAATTGACCGGCCCAGATAGAAAAATGGACCTGGTCAGATGAATCAATTGACCAGCCCAGATAGAAAAATGGACCTGGTCAGATGTATCAATTGACCAGCCTAGATAGAAAAATGGACCTGGTCAGATGTATCAATTGACCAGCCCAGATAGAAAAATGGACCTGGTCAGATGTATCAATTGACCAGCCCAGATAGAAAAATGGACCTGGTCAGATATTTATCAATTGACCAGCCTAGATAGAAAAATGGACCTGGTCAGATGTATCAATTGACCAGCCTAGATAGAAAAATGGACCTGGTCAGATGTATCAATTGACCAGCCCAGATAGAAAAATGGACCTGGTCAGATGTATCAATTGACCAGCCCAGATAGAAAAATGGACCTGGTCAGATGTATCAATTGACCAGCCTAGATAGAAAAATGGACCTGGTCAGATGTATCAATTGACCAGCCCAGATAGAAAAATGGACCTGGTCAGATGTATCAATTGACCAGCCCAGATAGAAAAATGGACCTGGTCAGATATTTATCAATTGACCAGCCTAGATAGAAAAATGGACCTGGTCAGATGTATCAATTGACCAGCCTAGATAGAAAAATGGACCTGGTCAGATGAATCAATTGACCAGCCCAGATAGAAAAATGGACCTGGTCAGATGTATCAATTGACCAGCCCAGATAGAAAAATGGACCTGGTCAGATGTATCAATTGACCAGCCCAGATAGAAAAATGGACCTGGTCAATGTATCAATTGACCAGCCTAGATAGAAAAATGGACCTGGTCAGATGTATCAATTGACCAGCCCAGATAGAGAAACTCATCAGCCCAGAGGAATAAATTGACCAAGCCCAGAGGGATCAATTGACCAAGCCCAGAGGGATCAATTGACCAAGCCCAGAGGGAATAGTTGACCAGCCCAGAGGGATCAGTTGACCAAGCCCAGAGGGATCAATTGACCAAGCCCAGAGGGATCAATTGACCAAGCCCAGAGGGATCAGTTGATCAAGCCCAGAGGGATCAGTTGATCAAGCCCAGAGGGATCAATTGACCAAGCCCAGATGGATCAATTGACCAAGCCCAGAGGGTTCAGTTGACCAAGCCCAGAGGGTTCAGTTGACCAAGCCCAGAGGGATCAATTGACCA
This sequence comes from Megaleporinus macrocephalus, assembly GCA_021613375.1. Taxonomy (NCBI): domain Eukaryota; kingdom Metazoa; phylum Chordata; class Actinopteri; order Characiformes; family Anostomidae; genus Megaleporinus; species Megaleporinus macrocephalus. The sequence goes on along the minus strand of CM038707.1, from coordinate 46,220,900 downwards.
AGCCCAGAGGGTTCAGTTGACCAAGCCCAGATAGATTAAGCTTGGAGGAAGTTATTAGAGCAGCCGCAAGAAGTGGGCAGAAACACTGGTTACTGTCACTCAGCTCCTCATAACTACACTAATTGAAAAAGGTTTTACTTTGTGTGAACATTTACGGTCAATAAATTCTACATTATTACAAAATACTTATATTGATTAACAGTAAAAGGGCTCTTTTCTCCTGATGTACAGACTGACCGGTCACTCGGGAAGCTGCAGGTTATTAAATGTTTAGAAGTGGGAGAGGTTCTGACTGTCTCAGTAAATTACTTTACTATCTAATATACTAAATCAAAGCCAGCCAAGCAACACCCCGAGCTAATGCTCTAGCCACAAGCGAAAAACCAGCTGAAAGTTAACTTGAAGAAACATGGTTGTTCTCTGTAGAATTTTTGTAGTTCTTTGTCTTGTTTGATAGTATTTGGTTTAGTTTAGTAGTTCTCAGTATGGTTTGTCAGTTCTCAGTATGGTTTGGTAGTATGTGGTATGGTTTGGTAGTTCTCAGTATGGTTTGTCAGTTCTCAGTATGGTTTGGTAGTATGTGGTATGGTTTGGTAGCTTTCAGAATGGTTTGTCAGTTCTTGGTATGGTTTGGTAGTATTTGGTTTGGACTAGTAGTTCTCAGTATGGTTTGTAGTTCTCAGTATGGTTTGTAGTTCTCAGTATGGTTTGTAGTTCTCAGTATGGTTTGGTAGTATGTGGTTTGGACTAGTAGTTCACAGTATGGTTTGGTTGGCAGTTCTCAGTATGGTAAAGTAGTATGTGGTACCGTTTAATAGTATTTGGTATGGTTTGGCAGTTCTCAGTATGGATTGGTGTATTTGGAATGGTTTGGTATTTCTCTGTGTGGTTTGGTAGTATTTGGTAGGGTTTGGCAGTTCTCTGGTTTGGCAGTTCTCTGTATGGTTTGGTTGTATTTGGTAGGGTTTGGTTGTGTTTGGTATTTCTCTGTATGGTTTGATTGTGTTTGGTAATGTTTGGTATTTCTCTGTGTGGTTTGGTAGTATTTGGCATGGTTTGGTAGTTCTCTGTATGGTTTGGTTGTATTTGGTATGGTTTGGTATTTCTCTGTGTGGTTTGGTTGTATTTGGTATGGTTTGGTATTTCTCTGTATGGTTTGGTTGTATTTGGTATAGTTTGGTATTTCTCTGTATGGTTGAGTTGTATTTGGTATGGTTTGGTATTTATCTGTATAGTTCTGTTGTATTTGGTATGGTTTGGTATTTCTCTGTATGGTTTGGTAGTATTTGGTATGGTTTGGTTGTATTTGATATGGTTTTGTAGTTCTGAATGTGGTGTGGATTGGCAGTTCTTGATATGGTTTGGTAGTATTTGGTAAGGTTTGATATTTCTCTGTATGGTTTGGTAGTATTTGGTACGGTTTGGTATTTCTCTGTATAGTTTGGTAGTATTTGGTACGGTTTGGTTTTTCACTGTATAGTTTGGTAGTATTTGTTATGGTTTGGTATTTCTCTGTATGGTTTGGTTGTATTTGATATGGTTTTGTAGTTCTGAATGTGGTGTGGATTGGCAGTTCTTGATATGGTTTGGTAGTATTTGGTAAGGTTTGGTATTTCTCTGTATGGTTTGGTAGTATTTGGCACGGTTTGGTATTTCTCTGTATAGTTTGGTAGTATTTGGTACGGTTTGGTATTTCTCTGTATAGTTTGGTAGTATTTGTTATGGTTTGGTATTTCTCTGTATGGTTTGGATGTATTTGATATGGTTTTGTAGTTCTGAATGTGGTGTGGATTGGCAGTTCTTGATATGATTTGGTAGTATTTGGTAAGGTTTGGTATTTCTCTGTATAGTTTGGTAGTATTTGGTAAGGTTTGGTTTTTCTCTGTATAGTTTGGTAGTACTTGGTACTGTTTGGTTTTTCTCTGTATAGTTTGGTAGTACTTGGTACTGTTTGGTATTTCTCTGTATAGTTTGGTAGTATTTGGTACTGTTTGGTATTTCTCTGTATAGTTTGGTAGTATTTGGTACGGTTTGGTATTTCTCTGTATAGTTTGGTAGTATTTGGTACGGTTTGGTTTTTCACTGTATAGTTTGGTAGTATTTGTTATGGTTTGGTATTTCTCTGTATGGTTTGGTAGTATTTGGTATGGTTTGGTTGTATTTGATATGGTTTTGTAGTTCTGAATGTGGTGTGGATTGGCAGTTCTTGATATGGTTTGGTAGTATTTGGTAAGGTTTGATATTTCTCTGTATGGTTTGGTAGTATTTGGTACGGTTTGGTATTTCTCTGTATAGTTTGGTAGTATTTGGTACGGTTTGGTTTTTCACTGTTTAGTTTGGTAGTATTTGTTATGGTTTGGTATTTCTCTGTATGGTTTGGTTGTATTTGATATGGTTTTGTAGTTCTGAATGTGGTGTGGATTGGCAGTTCTTGATATGGTTTGGTAGTATTTGGTAAGGTTTGGTATTTCTCTGTATGGTTTGGTAGTATTTGGCACGGTTTGGTATTTCTCTGTATAGTTTGGTAGTATTTGTTATGGTTTGGTATTTCTCTGTATGGTTTGGTTGTATTTGATATGGTTTTGTAGTTCTGAATGTGGTGTGGATTGGCAGTTCTTGATATGATTTGGTAGTATTTGGTAAGGTTTGGTATTTCTCTGTATAGTTTGGTAGTATTTGTTATGGTTTGGTATTTCTCTGTATGGTTTGGATGTATTTGATATGGTTTTGTAGTTCTGAATGTGGTGTGGATTGGCAGTTCTTGATATGATTTGGTAGTATTTGGTAAGGTTTGGTATTTCTCTGTATAGTTTGGTAGTATTTGGTAAGGTTTGGTTTTTCTCTGTATAGTTTGGTAGTACTTGGTACTGTTTGGTATTTCTCTGTATAGTTTGGTAGTATTTGGTATGGTTTGGTAGTTCTGAATATGGTGTGGATTGGCAGTTCTTGATATGATTTGGTAGTATTTGGTAATGTTTGTTAGATCAGACTATGGTTTGGTAGTATTTGGTAAGGTTTGGTAGATCAGACTATGGTTTGGTAGTATTTGGTAAGGTTTGATAGATCAGACTATGGTTTGGTAGTATTTGGTAAGGTTTGGTAGATCAGACTATGGTTTGGTAGTATTTGGTAAGGTTTGGTAGATCAGACTATGGTTTGGTAGTATTTGGTAAGGTTTGGTAGATCAGACTATGGTTTGGTAGTATTTGGTAAGGTTTGGTAGATCAGACTATGGTTTGGTAGTATTTGGTAAGGTTTGGTAGATCAGACTATGGTTTGGTAGTTCTTGTATAGTAATGTATTTATTGATGATGTAAAGATCTTTAAAGCTTCTGTTTGTGATTTATAAGGAAAGCAGTTCTTGTCTGTTGTATCTGTTGTAGGTGAGATGAAGATCTACCCTGATCTGCCTCAGAGTGTTTTAAAGCATCCCGTCTGATTCAGGACAGAAACCAGATGAAAAGAAAGCTGGTTATAACTCTCAGGCATTTCTGTTTCAGGCATTTGAACCGCACACCTTGATTGGCAGCTGTGATGGATGGAAACTGACTCGATCCTGACTGTATGACTGAAACTGATTATTTTTAATCCCACCCTCCTCTGCTCAGGTGACGTCTCGCTGGACCTTCCGCTGTCCCGGTTGCCCGCAGGCCCTCTCGCACGACGACTCCCACTTCCACGAGCGCCACAAGTGCATCAACTTCTTCGTGAAGGTGTACGGGTACATGCCGCTGCTCTACACGCAGTTCCGCGTGGACTCGGTGTTGTTTAAGACTCGCCTCCCGCACGACAAGACAAAGTGCTTCAAGTTCATATAGAGGAGGAGCGGCGGCGGCGTTCAACTGGGCAGCTCTGTGTGGGCAGCTCACAGCCAGCAGGACACTTCTTTACAGAGCCGGAGATGTTTACCTGAAACTTGACGGGCTTCAAGCTGAGGGAGAACTGCTGAACTGCTACTCTTAAAAAAGCCTTTTATTTTAGTTTAATCGAGTGTGTGTGTGTATGTGTGTGTGTGAGTGTGTGAGTGTGTGTGACCCATCAGCAACCACTACTGGACTCATTCGCACCACTTTCAGTCTCTGGAAACAGGAAAACTAAGCGATGTGGGAGAAAAACAACGCAGATCCAAACAGACCGTTCGAGCTTTAGGACTCACAGACTGGCTGGACATACGGTCAAGGAAAAAAAACATGAAAACAGAACTCCGGGCAGATGGTCACCGCTCCTCTGGAGAGATTTCTCTGAGAATTGTGGGAGAACCGGGGAGCAAAGGCGTTGCACTCTTTTATTTTTAACTCATTTTGCATTTCTATATATATATATTATATATATTCTCTTGTATATGAAGCACTGATGGTCACAGAAGTTTTATTGGTGTGCTCTGTGTGCGAGGGAGAGAGAATGAGAAGCATCTCAGGTGGGGCTGCACGATATGGGCCGAATATCAGCATCGCGATTCTATTCTTACGTCCGGCAGATACTTTCTCGTGATGTACTCCGAACTGGGAGTGGACAAAGTTCAGCACTTGTTCTTGAGTAAAACTGGAAATATCACTTCAGTAGTAGAGTACAGGTAGAAGAGTTCTGCCTGTATTTGTACTTAAAAATCCTTAATTTTGAAAGTACTCAGGCTAGAAATACTCTTGGTGAATATTACTTCAGTAGTAGAGTACAGATAGAAGAGTTTTTCCTGTATTTGTACTTAAAAGTACCTAATTTTGAAAATACTCGGGGTAGAAATACTCTTGGTGAATATTACTTCAGTAGTAGAGTACAAGTGGAAAAGTTCTGTCTGTACTAGTACTTAAAAGTACCTAATTTTGAAAGTACTCAGGCTAGAAATACTCTTGGTGAATATTACTTCAGTAGTAGAGTACAGATAGAAGAGTTTTTCCTGTATTTGTACTTAAAAGTACCTAATTTTGAAAGTACTCGGGGTAGAAATACTCTTGGTGAATATTACTTCAGTAGTAGAGTACAAGTGGAAAGGTTCTGTCTGTACTAGTACTTAAAAGTACCTAATTTTGAAAGTACTCGGGGTAGAAATACCCTTGGTGAATATTACTTCAGTAGTAGAGTACAGGTAGAAGAATTCTGTTTGTATTAGTACTTAAAAGTACCTAATTTTGAAAGTACTCTGGTATGAAAAGTATGAGATCACAATTATCATCATCAGACTCTGATAAGGTGTAGACGCTGATCTCGTTCATAGACCCCCATCCAAGTAACTCGGTACTTTTCCGTTTTCATACTTGAGTACATGTTAAATGAAGTACTTTTGTACTCAATCCTTAAGTGATATTTTACCATTTTTACTCAATTACGAAAGTACTGTCCATTGTCCAACCTGCCTAATCACATTGATACATCAGCAGCCTGACCCTGTTAATGACCGGCTTGCCATTGTTTGACCAAAATCTCTGACTATGACACCAAAACAGCCAGAGCTGTGATTGGTCTGGACGTCTACGGTACACGGTAGAAATCTGGCGACGCCAGTATCGCGATGATTAGACAGCTGATGTATTGTGCAGCCCTCACACACCTAAGGTCACTAAACCTCCAGTATTCACTGATTATCAGACCAGATTCTCTAAAATAAGGAAAACCAAATCGTTCCCCGAAGGCAGCGAGGCGCGGCCGTCGTCCTCCTGGTTGAGCTTGGCGGGCGGTAATGACTTTCTGACGCTTGCTCTGCTCCGTAATGATGATCATTAGGCCGGGAAAGGCTCCAGCAGCAGCCGGAGTAGATTGGATAGCGGGACGCGCCGGCCTTAACAGTGAGTGAAAGAGATTTGTTCCTAAAGCCGGAGAGGAGGGCGGCGGATGTGAGGCGCCGCTGAAAGGAGCAGTTCAGGAACGGCATCGCTGCCAATGAACCTGAATAGCACCCAACGCCGTTGACATCATAGTGAGGTCATGCTGATTGGAGGATAACCGTTCCAGCATTAGGCAGCGTTCAGATGACTCGTATCCGAAGGCAGCCCACCGACTGTTCAAGCGTGAGCCAAAACCCGGTCTGGTTGGTGAGGTTGCTGGAAGTCGTAACTCCAGCTTCATAACACTGATACCCCATAAACATGTTTCAGCAGATGGTAGGCGCTCATGACAGGTGCCGTAACACTTGCTGGCCCAGTGGCTTATGATGCCCACGTTCTGGGCGCTGAAGGCGTCTTCACACTTCCAGAATCCAGATTGAATCCAGATTTTTTTGATGGTGTGAACAGAAAAAATCACAGAGTGATGCAAGTTCTGGGATTTTCTATGTAGCCACGTAGTTGGTGAGGTCTAAACACACAACTCAGATCACTTGCAAGGTACATCGTGGACTGATATGAGGAACATATCTGATTGGCCTGCAGGCTGAACGTGTCCTGGGTGTAGTTACTTGAAGATACGACACAGTTAGCAGTTGCGGTGATGCTGTTTTATTAGTGAATATGACCCCGTATGGCCGTACTAGTGTTCATGAATTAGAAGTTTTCCAGATTCACTTGAACTCGTCAGCACTGCTATTCCAAAGGCAGTGTGTAGCATGTACTCGTCTGACCTCTCCTGGTCAAATAACTCTTTCTTTTTTTTTTTAAAGTATAAATAAGTGAACACACCCTCTACCGAGACACACTTGTGCACAGTTTAATACACAATTCCTGTTTATTTGCTGAATTTAATATATTGTCGCTGTCCAAAGAAAAACAACCTCCAAAGTGGTAACTTTACAGGAGAGGACAAAACCGGTCTTCGCTTTCAATGCAAGTCAATGGAACCAGAAATTTTTGCATGTTATTTGGGAGCATTTCTGTTGGTTCATTCGTCGTAAAATTTTCAGGCAGTGTAAACGGCAGCTGTCGTGTTCAAACAGAGTAGAAAAATAAAAATCAACAAAAATGAAAAATGTTTTTGGGACAGTGATGATGTATTAAGTAAATAGAAAAATGGTTTGTATCAGATTTTTCATTATTTCTGCTCTAAATGTGATATATATGTTCGTGTGTTCTCTGTAAAGGATGTCGGAACCTATATTCGCCCAGGCATTGACTGGTGAAGTGACCAGGGAGGGTGGGGTCCAAGGGCGTCCAGTCCTCTGGCCTCCAGGAGGCGGGTTAACACAAAAATAGACCCTTTGTTTGTTTGATTGTTTGGGTTTTTTTGTTCTTTTTCTTCTCAAACTTGCGGTTTATATACGCGAGGAGGGTTTTTTAGTTAGAGTTACAGTTAAATTCCACAGAAAACATATTCAACCCATGTACCCTGATGCCAACTAAACCCCATTCAAACACACTGTCCTTCTGTACCAGCTGAGTATGAGATTAGATACAAATCAGAGAACAGATTCTGCTGTTGTGTTATAGAATCGTGTATAGACCCCCTTCCTGCGACCCTCGGCAACTGCAAAAGCCAGGATCATGAAAATGTAGCTTTCTAATAATTTCATTATGAATAGCTGCACTTAACACAGTGTTACTCACTGCTGCCCCCTAAGGTCCTTATTAACCAACTTCAAATAAACAGATGTGTTTACTCTCCCAGGCAATCACGTAATAGAGGACAAGCCCACTCTCAGCATCTGCGTTCACACTTCAGCAGTGACAGGGAACGTTCACCATACTGGACATACATCACGATAGCGCCACCTATAAAAATACTGAACCTGCAACTATAATAAATCTAATATATTCAGTGGTTCATGAACTGCACTGTGTAAAATCCAGTTAAACCAGCTGAATTCAGACCATATCGATTTTTCATCCTCAGATGATCAGACGATCACCATAATCTATATTTATAACACTTTATTTCTTTTCTTTTTCACGTTTAGAGGTAAATCTGTCTGTGTCTATGTGGAGCCCCCAGTGCTAAAGTGGAAAATCATCTTGCTCCCGGTTGGATGAATAAGAAAAGGCTTCCTTGCTGATGATTGGTCGTACGTGGATGATGCTCTCTGTAGAACGCGCTTGATTAGAGGTTGGAAACGTGTCGTCTGAACGCTGCCTTAATAAACACTGTTCTTTAGTAGAACCGTGAGTTCTATATAGAACCATTATGTGCTGGTTCTTTGCTAAATGGTTCTGCTTGATGTGGTGTATACGGTTCCATATTATAGCACCAAAATAGGTTCCGCTGTTGATACGAAGTCAAGCTTGTTGACAATATGCCTTCATAGAACCATATACACGACATCAGTCTGAGGAACCATGGTTCTGTATAGAACCTTCCCATTGCTGAAGGACAGCATGTGTGGGCCGAGCTGTCCAGTTAACACATTAACATAAATGCTAATGATCAGTTTGTGTGGAGGTGTTTATGACGCAAGCGAGTTTGAGGTTTTTTGTAAAGCAGTCTGATTGGGGGGGTGGGGGGGTGTGTGTGTGTGTGTGGGGGGGGGGGGGGGGGGTTAAATGGTGGGTCGAAAGTCTGTCGAAGGTCTTTAGAGGTCTTAAACCGAAAACTTAACCTGTAAAAATCGAAACCAGGCCTCTTTAAGGGCCGATATCTGTCGTCTGATGTTACTTTTGTGCTTTGGTCAGATAGTATGTGGACAGAACACCTCTGTTGTCCAGTTAGCACAATTTCTGATGAATATTAAACTGCAGATCAAAGCGTTTGGGCACAACCACAGGACTTTCCCCCCCTTTTTTAAAATTTCACTCTTGATTAAACTGACGAAGATGCTTCCCGGCAGCGTTAAATGTTGACACACATCTGCTTCACCAATGCTGACTATTTTTGTCTAACTGTTCTAAAATACTGGAGGTACAAACGTGCAGAGTTTTTGTTTTAAGTCCCGTTGAGTTGGTTTTTTTTCTTTTTTTAAATAATATATATATATATATATATTCTCTGCTTTAAATTGGATGAAGCGTAAATGAACATGGATGCCTTTTTATGGAAGCATTTTTATATATGGCCGATGTTGACTTGGACTGTGTATGTATAAATTTGTTGAGTTCAGGTTTAACTGTTTTTTGTGTGTTTTTTATTTTATTAATTTTTTTTTAGTTATTTTTTTCCCCTCTTCGTTGGTCATTACTGCCACTAGTGCATGGAGTTTGGGCGCGTAGCGCTAAAGCAGAAGCACAGAAATCTCTGACTGACAGACTGTACAATTAGTGTGATCCTCCTTAACACTAATAAAGCAGCCCGTGCCATTGTCACTGTAACGCTTCTTTGTGTACATGTGGGTTTAAAAGAGCAATATACTGTCATTTTTTTGTTGAAAACAAACTATTATCAACAGAATGTGACGGTGTGTCAAAGACATCTCTGCAATGCATTGCTGATATACTAGAGTTAGCAGGCTAACCACTACACCTCAGCCCACCCTGTCTCGTATTACCACTTTGTACCTGAAGAGGTGATAGTGAGTCACTGTAGTACCACTTTGTACCTGAAGAGGTGATAGTGAATCACTGTAGTACTACATTGTACCTGAAGAGGTGATAGTGAGTCACTGTAGTACCCCTTTGTACCTGAAGAGGTGATAGTGAGTCACTGTAATACCACTTTGTACCTGAAGAGGTGCTAGTGAGTCCCTGTAGTACCACTTTGTACCTAAAAGAGGTGATAGTGAGTCACTGTAGTACCCCTTTGTACCTGAAGAGGTGATAGTGAGTCACTGTAATACCACTTTGTACCTGAACAGGTGATAGTGAGTCACTGTAGTACCACATTGTATCTGAAGAGGTGATAGTGAGACACTGTAGTACCACATTGTATCTGAAGAGGTGATAGTGAGACACTGTAGTACTACATTGTACCTGAAGAGGTGATAGTGAGTCACTGTAGTACTACATTGTACCTAAAGAGGTGATAGTGAGTCACTGTAGTACCACTTTGTACCTGAAGAGGTGATAGTGAGTCCCTGTAGTACTACATTGTACCTGAAGAGGTGATAGTGAGTCACTGTAGTACTACATTGTATCTGAAGAGGGGATAGTGAGTCACTGTAGTACCACTTTGTACCTGTAGAGGTGATAGTGAGTCACTGTAATACCACTTTGTACCTGAAGAGGTGAGTGAGTCACTGTAGTACCACTTTGTACCTGTAGAGGTGATAGTGAGTCACTGTAGTACTACATTGTCTCTGAAGAGGTGATAGTGAGTCACTGTAGTACCACTTTGTACCTGTAGAGGTGATAGTGAGTCACTGTAGTACTACATTGTATCTGAAGAGGTGATAGTGAGTCATTGTAGTACCACTTTGTACCTGAAGAGGTGATAGTGAGTCACTGTAGTACTACTTTGTACCTGAAGAGGTGATAGTGAGACACTGTAGTACTACATTGTATCTGAAGAGGGGATAGTGAGTCACTGTAGTACTACTTTGTACCTGAAGAGGTGATAGTGAGTCACTGTAGTACTACTTTGTACCTGAAGAGGTGATAGTGAGACACTGTAGTACTACATTGTATCTGAAGAGGTGATAGTGAGTCACTGTAGTACTACATTGTATCTGAAGAGGTGATAGTGAGTCACTGTAGTACTACATTGTACCTGAAGAGGTGATAGTGAGTCACTGTAGTACTACATTGTATCTGAAGAGGTGATAGTGAGTCACTGTAGTACTACTTTGTACCTGAAGAGGTGATAGTGAGTCACTGTAGTACTACATTGTACCTGAAGAGGTGATAGTGAGTCACTGTATTATGGAGTAGAATCAGTCCAACATGTGAGGATAAGGAAGTAGCGGTGCTGCTCCTGGTTAGATTGTTTAAGAACAGGCAGCCAATGAAAAAACAGTAAACACAACGATGGCTAAAGCTTTTATCTGCTGTCGCCCTCTATTGTCTGGGGTATAAATCTGATATATAATTTTATAAACTGCTAGTTTAATTGGTGGAATTAAGGAACTGGACATGGTGAACTCTGCTTGTCGCTGTACTGCAGGCGGGAGGTTCTCGTGTGGGATTTTACGACAACTAAACTATTTCCCCCCGAAGCGACGGTGACTCAACTGGTTTCCTTCACCCAGAACAGATTTGAGGAGTTGGAGTTCAGCCATGGGCGTTTCTGTAGGTGATAAACAGCCTCGGCTATAAGCTCCACAGTTACTGCTCTCACCTCCTCACTTCCACTGGAAACATCTGAAATCCGGATCTGCTGCTGATGACACGGTAGGATAAGTCTGACTTGGATTTCAGTGAGTCAGAGCTGTTTACAGTGGTGGTGAATGGAACCAGACGTCCACCTCTGAAAGCTTCCTCTCAGGAAGAGGACAAATAAATAAATTGGTATGAACACCATGAATATTTTCTCATATTTTTATTCGTCCATTGGTAAACATAATGCGCTGGCATCTAATCAACTACTGTGGCACGTGGTTTCCCTTTTTTAGGGTTTTATTTATTTATTAATGTATTTTATGCTTCATTCAGTGATGTAGAAGTACTGACAGTCACCCTAGAACCCAGAAATAAGCCTCACAACAATGTTTTACCACAATAAGTAAGTGAGGTGAGGATTTTTATCAAGTAGACTTGTGCTATTTAAACTCTGCATGTATTACAGTCACATTTTGGATGGAAGTAAAAGGGTTAAATTCCTCAAATGCTAAGCAGAATGTCAGCCAACCACAAATGTTCTTCTATGTTGTGTTAGGGATGCGTATCGGCAAGAATCTGGCGATACAATAGTTTAATATTTTGCGATATTTGCAAGCAAATTGATATACTGTGATTTTTCAAATCCTACTATTAAAACACACCACTGTATGAACAGGTTTACCAATGTTTACTATAGCACTGCACCCTTGCGCTGCTTGTTAATGTTGGAGTGGAGCTGAAAATGGATTACAGCACTGCCATCTAGTGGTCAGAGGTTTAAACACAACACACACTGATTCACTGTCTTCCAGGAATGTGTGTATGGATCATTCCCCAGACCAGAACGCTGCCACCACCAGCAATAATGTGACTCGACTGTGTAAATAATTTAAAATAATGTTTAAAATTCAAGTAAAATATCTTTATTTGAATTGCTGTTAGTTTAGTACTTACACTCTACTAGAATCCCATAGAGGCGCCAACAGCATCACTGCTTTAATTACATGTTCTTGATTGAGTTTTGACATTTAGGGCCTGAACTGAAGGCCCAGCTTTAATAGTCATGGTTTACACCCAGTGTTGCCAACTTAGTGACTTGTTTGCTATTTTTTATTTTTATTTTTTTATTTTTTTATTTTTTTAAAGCAACTAGTGACAAATCTATTGACTGTTTCTGGAGTTACTGGAGACTTTTGGAGGTGAGCACACATGATCTTCAGTTACTGTCCTCACCGAGCAGCCGGGGGCCTCACAACACTCCCAGTCTCACGGTCAGAGCAGACCCACACCGCTCCATGACCCACCCGCCGCTGACCCCGCCCCCGAGTCTAAGATTGATAGATACTTTATTGATCCCAGAGGGAAATTATTATATATTATTATCCTCAGCTGCACGTCTCCTCACTCGCACCCGCTCACGTGATCATATAACACCTCCATAATCAGGCCCCGCCCTACCTCACTGACCTCCTCCAGCACCACACTCCTTCCCGTAACCTTCGTTCTTCTGAGGCCAATCTTTTGTCCATTCCCATCAGGACCAAGCACCGGACCTGGGGAGATAGAGTCTTCTCCATAGCTGTGCCCTCCCTATGGAACGCTCTGCCAAAATCCATAAGAGACTCTCCTCAAAACCCACCTTTTCAGATCTGCTTTTCATCTGTAATGTCGTACCTTGTTTATATTTGTACTTTTTTTATTTTATTTTTCCTTCTGCTGCTTGCTCCCTTTCCCACTTTTAAATTTTATTTTATTTTTTTTTTTTTTTGTAAAGTTGGTTGTAAAGCGTCTTTGAGTTTCCTGAAAAGCGCTATATAAATAAAATGTATTTATTATTATTATTAATTCTTTAGTGTGACATGGCTGTGTGTGTAGAATCCACAGAAGAAGTTCATTCCTTCAAATACACACCAATAGACCATTATGCAAATTAGGCGATTACGTCCTTTAGCGACTTTCAGGACAGCCAATAGCGACTTTCCTTACTGAGGAGCTGGCAACAGAGTTCACACCAGCGTATCATCATACAGCACCAAGTCTGTTACACGTTTCAGGCTGTTTTTGTTCGTTACCACAATCTCAGTGATTGGAACTGTTTAACTGAGACGTCACTGCTTATTGAGTGAAGAGGGATTGTCTGCTTGGCGTCAGTGAACTGTTCTGGTCCTCCGGGTCCAGAGTTCTCCGCCCTCGCGTGGGAACAGAGGCACAGCACTGCAAACCAGCAGAAACCCTGGATATGTGTTTGAGTCATGGTGCAAGATACGAGGCCTTTAATCGTAAAATCATTTCACTGGTTGCTTGTGTGATGCTGGTGTGAATAATGTTTTCCAGGCTGGCGAGGCGGCGTCTGTGTTTACATCTCCTGTTTACGTTTGCTGCTGAGCGCCCTGCCGTCCCCGGAGAGCTGGATCTGGATCCTGTGACCTCACTGATGGAGAGAGGTGCTTTTCCCAGCATCCCTCGGTAACAGCCAGGCCGAGGGAGCGACTCAAAAGGCTCGGGTTACAGCTCAGCCGGCCCGTGTACTGTAACACTTCACCTCTGCTCAGTCGGGGCTCGGGTCCAGCGCTCATCTACTGCCAGATCTATACAGTCCCCCCCGACCAGGGTGGACGAACCCCCCGCTACACGAGCGCTGCTGATCTCCCGGCGCGGGAGGGTGTGGGTCTGCATTACTGAGGAAAGTCCCAAACCACCGACAGCTGGACGGCTGCTGAGCGGCTGATTGGTGGAGCTGCTGTGAACTTGGTTAGTTATAGAAGTCGCCGCCTTTTCAAAGAATGTCCTAGTTCCTCCAACACGGCAGCCTGATAGACACACAAGTGCTTCACTGTCTGCAGCACAACTGGAGCTGGAGGCTGTGTAATCATACACTCATCCTGAACACCACAATATAAAACTATAACTACCTATAATCACTACACACTGCAGATTCATACTGGATTATAATCACTCCACAGTTATTACTCTCAGACTGTAATCACTACACACTGCAGATTCATACTGGATTAAAATCACTCCACAATTATTACTGTTAGACTGTAAACACTACACACACTGCAGATTCATACCGGATTAAAATCACTCCACAGTTATTACTGTTAGACTGTAAACACTACACACACTGCAGATTCATACTGGATTAAAATCACTCCACAGTTATTACTGTCAGACTATAAACACTACACACACTGCAGATTCATACTGGATTATAATCACTCCACAATTATTACTGTCAGACTGTAAACACTACACACACTGCAGATTCATACCGGATTAAAATCATTCCACAGTTATTACTCTCAGACTGTAAACACTACACACACTGCAGATTCATACTGGATTATAATCACTACACAATTATTACTGTCAGACTGTAAACACTACACACACTGCAGATTCATACCGGATTATAATCACTACACAATTATTACTGTCAGACTGTAAACACTACACACACTGCAGATTCATACTGGATTATAATCACTACACAATTATTACTGTCAGACTGTAAACACTACACACACTGCAGATTCATACTGGATTATAATCACTCCACAATTATTACTGTCAGACTGTAAACACTACACACACTGCAGATTCATACTGGATTATAATCACTCCACAATTATTACTGTCAGACTATAAACACTACACACACTGCAGATTCATACTGGATTATAATCACTCCACAGTTATTACTGTCAGACTGTAAACACTACACACACTGCAGATTCATACTGGATTATAATCACTCCACAGTTATTACTGTCAGACTATAAACACTACACACACTGCAGATTCATACTGGATTAAAATCACTCCACAATTATTACTGTAAGACTATAAACACTACACACACTACAGATTCATACTGGATTATAATCACTCCACAGTTATTACTGTCAGACTATAAACACTACACACACTGCAGATTCATACTGGATTATAATCACTCCACAATTATTACTGTCAGACTGTAAACACTACACACACTGCAGATTCATACTGGATTAAAATCACTCCACAATTATTACTGTTAGACTGTAAACACTACACACACTGCAGATTCATACCGGATTAAAATCACTCCACAGTTATTACTGTTAGACTGTAAACACTACACACACTGCAGATTCATACCGGATTAAAATCACTCCACAGTTATTACTGTTAGACTGTAAACACTACACACACTGCAGATTCATACTGGATTAAAATCACTCCACAGTTATTACTGTCAGACTATAAACACTACACACACTGCAGATTCATACTGGATTATAATCACTACACAGTTATTACTGTCAGACTGTAAACACTACACACACTGCAGATTCGTACTGGATTAAAATCACTCCACAGTTATTACTGTCAGACTGTAAACACTACACACACTGCAGATTCATACTGGATTATAATCACTCCACAATTATTACTGTCAGACTGTAAACACTACACACACTGCAGATTCATACTGGATTAAAATCACTCCACAGTTATTACTCTCAGACTGTAAACACTACACACACTGCAGATTCATACTGGATTAAAATCACTCCACAGTTATTACTGTCAGACTATAAACACTACACACACTGCAGATTCATACTGGATTAAAATCACTCCACAGTTATTACTGTCAGACTGTAAACACTACACACTGCAGATTCATACTGGATTAGAGTTACTCTACATTATTACTGTTAGACTGTAAACACTACACACACTGCAGATTCATACTGGATTATAATCACTCCACAGTTATTACTCTCAGACTGTAAACACTACACACACTGCAGATTCATACTGGATTATAATCACTACACAGTTATTACTGTCAGACTGTAAACACTACACACACTACAGATTCATACTGGATTAAAATCACTCCACAGTTATTACTGTCAGACTGTAAACACTACACACACTGCAGATTCATACTGGATTATAATCACTACACAGTTATTACTGTCAGACTGTAAACACTACACACACTGCAGATTCATACTGGATTAAAATCACTCCACAGTTATTACTGTCAGACTGTAAACACTACACACACTGCAGATTCATACTGGATTAAAATCACTCCACAGTTATTACTGTCAGACCGTAAACACTACACACACTGCAGATTCATACTGGATTAAAATCACTCCACAGTTATTACTGTCAGACTGTAAACACTACACACACTGCAGATTCATACTGGATTAAAATCACTCCACAGTTATTACTGTCAGACTGTAAACACTACACACACTGCAGATTCATACTGGATTATAATCACTCCACAATTATTACTGTCAGACTATAAACACTACACACACTGCAGATTCATACTGGATTAAAATCACTCCACAGTTATTACTGTCAGACTATAAACACTACACACACTGCAGATTCATACTGGATTAAAATCACTCCACAGTTATTACTGTCAGACTATAAACACTACACACACTGCAGATTCATACTGGATTATAATCACTCCATTATTATTACTGTCAGACTATAAACACTACACACACTGCAGATTCATACTGGATTATAATCACTCCACAGTTATTACTCTCAGACTGTAAACACTACACACACTGCAGATTCATACTGGATTATAATCACTACACAGTTATTACTGTCAGACTGTAAACACTACACACACTACAGATTCATACTGGATTAAAATCACTCCACAGTTATTACTGTCAGACTGTAAACACTACACACACTGCAGATTCATACTGGATTATAATCACTACACAGTTATTACTGTCAGACTGTAAACACTACACACACTGCAGATTCATACTGGATTAAAATCACTCCACAGTTATTACTGTCAGACTGTAAACACTACACACACTGCAGATTCATACTGGATTAAAATCACTCCACAGTTATTACTGTCAGACCGTAAACACTACACACACTGCAGATTCATACTGGATTAAAATCACTCCACAGTTATTACTGTCAGACTGTAAACACTACACACACTGCAGATTCATACTGGATTAAAATCACTCCACAGTTATTACTGTCAGACTGTAAACACTACACACACTGCAGATTCATACTGGATTATAATCACTCCACAATTATTACTGTCAGACTATAAACACTACACACACTGCAGATTCATACTGGATTAAAATCACTCCACAGTTATTACTGTCAGACTATAAACACTACACACACTGCAGATTCATACTGGATTATAATCACTCCATTTTTTTTACTGTCAGACTATAAACACTACACACACTGCAGATTCATACTGGATTAAAATCACTCCACAGTTATTACTGTCAGACTATAAACACTACACACACTGCAGATTCATACTGGATTAAAATCACTCCATTATTATTACTGTCAGACTGTAAACACTACACACACTGCAGATCTAATTGTACGGCTACAGGGAAAAAAAACAAAACCAAAGCAGCTTCAACAGAGTTTCAGTCAGGAGAACAGGGCAGAGTTTCTTTACTGAGAGCTCAGACACTACAGGCTTCTCTCAGTCTTTCTCTGAAACACAACATCAGAGTGGAGTAGAAGATACACAGAGAAAGATCATCCTCAGAGATGGAATCTCCAAAGAGCAGCGTCTCGTTATGCAGCTACACGGGAAGAACGTCTGGGCCGAGTGTAGAGGAGCAAGTAAATCTCTCTGAATGAATCAGAAATTCACTCTTTTATGACAGTCGTTGGTAAAATCTGCATTTTCTACAGACCCCCAGGAAAGTTTAGCCGGGGGGATAGTCCTGAACAGGGGCTTAAACCATTTGTTTAGGTGCCTAAGATTTTTGCACCGTTCTATCTACTATATTACCAAAAGTATTTACTTGTCTGTCTTCACACACGTATGAACTAAAGTGACGTCCAATTCTTAATCCATAGGGTTTAATATGATGTCGGCCCAACCTTTGCAGCTATAACAGCTTCAGATCTTCTGGGAAGTCTACACGGTTTAGGAGAGTGTTTATGGGAATGTTTGACCGTCCTTCCAGAAGACCATTAGTGAGGTCAGACTCTGATGTTGGATGAGAAGGTCTGGCTCACAGTCTCCGCTCTAATTCATCCCAAAGTGTTCTATCAGGTTGAGGTCAGGACTCTGTGCAGGCCAGTCAAGTTCTTCCACACCAAACTCGCTCCTCCATGTCTTTATGGAGCTGCTCTGTGCACTGGTGGGCAGTCATGTTGGAACAGGAAGGGGCCGTCCCCAAATCCATCCATCACATTGCCAAACGGAGAGGCATGATTGGTCACTCTAGAGTCCAGTGATGGCGTGCTTTACACCACTGCATCTGACACTCTGCATTGTTCTTGGTGATGTAAGGCTTGGATGCAGCTGCTCGGCCATGGAGACCCATTCCATGAAGCTCTCTATGCTCTGTTCTTAAGCTGATCTGAAGGCCACATGAAGTTTGGAGGTCTGTAGTGATTTACTCTGTAGAAAGTTGGTGACCTCTGTGCTCTATGCTCCTCAGCATCCGCTGACCCGCTCTGTCATTGTACGTGTTCTACCACTTGGTGGCGGAGTAGCTGTCGTTCTCAATCACTTCCACTTTGTTAGAACACCACTGACAGTCCACTGTGGAATATTTAGTAGTGAGGAACCTTCACCACTGGACTTGTTCCACAGGTGGCGTCCTATCACGGTACCACGCTGGAGTTCACTGAGCTCCTGAGAGAGACCCACTCTTTACTAATGTGTGTAGAAGCAGTCTGCAGGACTAGGAGCTGGTTTTATACACCTGTGGCCATGAAAGTGACTGGAACACATGAATTCAATAATAGGGATGGGTGAGAATACGTTTGGGATTATAGCGTATCTCTCCATCCACCTATTGAGTAGATACACACAAACATTATATGGCCAAAAGTATGTGGACACCTGACTGAGCACATCTGTTTGTTGGACATTCCGTTCCAGAAGCGTGGGCATTACCTGCCTCTACTTTTATGGAGAAGCTTTCCATGTTTTGGAGCTTCTATGGGAATTTGTGGCCATTCAGTCAAAAGAGTATGGGTGAGGTCAGACACTGATGTTGGACGAGACATTCCAATGCATGCCTAAGGTGTTCAGTGGGGTTGAGGTCAGGTCTCAAACTGACTTAGTGTACAGGGATAGAGTCAGTCAGAAGAACAGATCAGTGGTTCTTAATGTGGGTGTATATAATATATAATAAATAAATAAATAAATAAATAAATAAATAAATAAATATACATCAATCACCTGTAACATTAAAACCACCTCCATTCACAATACAGGAGCTCCACTTACAGACTGTAGTTCATCTGATTCTCTGTATACTTTATTACTCTGTTCTTTAATGATCAGGACCCCCACAGGACCACCACAGAACAGATACTATTAGGGAGGTGGATCTTTCTCAGCACTGCACTAAGAATCGTCCACCAACCAAAACTATCCAGACAGCAGTGTCCTGTGGGCGGCGTCCTGTGTCTACAAGGTGGACCAGCAAGTAGTAGGAGTGTCTAATAGAGTGGACAGTGAGTGGACACAGAAGTGTAGCTATATATATATATATAAAATATGACACAGGTCTTCCATTTTTTCTCATAAATCTTATTACAAACTTTTATGAATTTCAATTTCTGGAACTCCTGCTGCTGAACTCACTGCAGGTTCTGTTATAAGAGAGCTTTAACCACTAACTGTCTCCGGTATTTCATTATCGCTCAACACATTCCTCAGAAAAAAGCATATAACTAACAGCAGTTGCACGAAATCAATCAAAATCTGCGCCTGTGCTCGGGGATTACTGGACTGCTCAATGCTGACCCCTGCTGCTAGGACGTTAACACAGCCACAGACAGCTGCAGTGGAAAAGAACCAGTTCCAAAATGTTTTTCATAACGAGACAAATATGAAAAAACCCCAGGCTGCCGTGATTTATAGCTGCTGTTAAACTCTGCTACACCTGAACCACCTGTTGTAGCGGTAATCATAGCTGACTCACAGCGCCGAGCAGCCCGTCACCTCCTACTGTCAGCACCGCACTTCATTTTACTCACGCCATTTCAACTAACTGAGGAAACTAACTGAAAATGCCAGTTTGGTTCACTAAAGGATAAAGATGTTATGTATATTGTTATTGTATTATATTGTATATTGTATGTATATTGTGAGTTTGGTTTATACAAATCACTGAAAATGTGTTCACTTGGTCCACTAAGTGTGAGAGCTGGGTAATAAATAAATATATTAAATAATTAAAAATAGTAAAAACAGAAAAACTCATGGTCGGTGACTGTAACAACTGGGGCAGCCACTCATTATCTCTGTTTATAAGAAAACAAAACACATCTGTAAACATCATTTATTACAAAAACAATCCAAAAGCTATTATACAAAAGAACCACGACCACCAGTGATCTCAGAACATCTCCACATTCCAACTCCTGCTTGTTGTTTTCACGATAAATATATATATACCTTCATCCACGCTGTGGTCAACCATAAGCTTCAAGCACAGAGACGTACACCGACGAGCAGCGGACTCATATGTGCACAGCAGGTCTGCACGATTTATCATAATCACAATACTGGCCTCTGCAATACTGATGCAATATGCAAATGAACATCTATCCAATCACAACTGGGTTCTCTGAGCATCCTGACCAATCACAGCTTCACGGTTCCTGTAGGTCTGTTGATAAAGATGGAGGTTTCCAACAAACGTAAATCATTTCGCTTAAAAAATAATACAGGGTGCTACTCTACTGTAAAGTAGAGTAGGTGTCCAAAAGTATCCAGACACTCCTTCTAAATCAGTGAATTCACTTCACAATACCAGCTTTACAATATGGACGCTGGGGAGCGATGCAATATGCAAATGAGCATCTAACCAATCACACTGTGTTAACTGAGCATCCTGACCAATCACTGAATCATCCTGTTCCTGTGGGTCTTGTAATGAATCGTATAGTAGGTGTCCAAAAGTATCCAGACAGTGCTTCTAAATGAGTGAATTCACTGTATGATCCTTTATGACACTGACCAATAGAATTAGACACACCGGAGAAGCCTAAGCTCACCACGCCCAATGCCACGCGTGGGCTAGAATGGGTATTAAAGCCCCCCCAGGACTGGACTAAGGGGCACTGGAACTACATTCTCTGGAGCTCCATACAGGAACTGATCCTTCAACTTCAGGACCTGATCTCACTAATGCACACTGTTTGAAGCAGGGCTGTTATATTTTCTTTTATTATTTAGTTTTTAATTTTAATTTGGCCAGTTTGGCCTGATGTAGATTTACAGATGCATTAATAGTTTTAGTTTTAGTTTTAAGTCGTTGTGATCGCAGGTATTTGATGACAGTGGAATAAAAAATAGAACAACATCAACACAGCAGTAGACTGAGCTCGGCTTAGGTTGAGCTTTCCTTTAAAGAAGGCCAAGCCTGGAAACGTTTCACTTCTAAAACTAAAACTAAAGGTTTTTCTCAGTCAGTCAACTTCATCTTAGTTAGGTTTTTATAATTAGGTGACTTTTAATTCAGTTTTTTTTGTGTATTTATTACACTTAACCATACTCTTCAGATTTTTACTAGTCTTTGTTTTAGTTATCTGGTTTGGACATCCAGTTTAAAGCCTTCTCAGAAGAGACAGGAAGCCTTCTTAGAGACAGGAGAACATCAAGCTCCTCGGAAAGGGGTCTAAAAGGATGTGTAGCTGTTCAAGAAGCTCCTCACTGAGAAAATGAGATACGGTCACATCAAACAAAGAAGCTGCTGCTGTTCTCAGAACAGTGGACTGCCCATCCCAGAGTCCAGACCCTCAATACCACCGAACATGTTTGGGGTGATCTGGATGGTGAGAAGCAGAACCAGGTTCTAAGACTGAACTTTGGAGATAGAAAAGCGTGCAGACCTGCTGTTCAGTACGGCTTCAGGCCGCAGCTGTACTGAAACTGTGGCGTCGTCTGTGTCTCAGTACTTAATGCTGAAAGATTCCTGACGCACTACTGAGTCTCTGAGTCCGGCTGGAAGGGTGGAGGTCATAGTTTCTGCAGGAAGCGGAGCACCAGGTCTCTCAGGGTGGTGCGCAGGGGCTCGTTGTTGTCGCAGACGATGTGCGTGGCGTCCTCCTCCAGCTGGATGAGCGCGTCCTCGGCCTGCAGGTGCAGTATGTGTCCGTCCGCCGTCTCCTCCACCTTCACCTCCGCGATGCCGCTCTGCCCGTGAAGAAACGAGAGCACAGTAAACAAGACGTATCAAAACAAGACCGTACAGGATGGACTGACGAGGCGGGTCAGTGTAATTAGTCTGTTATTAGGATTCCTGTGTGCAAATATTATTAATAATTGTATACATTTTTAAAAAAATGCTTTTTCTTGATCAGATCTTCATAGATAGTCTTATGTAGGGCTGGGCGATATGGGGAAAAAATCTTATCATGATATTTTTTTTTTTTATATGAGTCGATATCGATATATATCACAATATAAATCAAATCACTATTTCCTTTTTACTTTAAGTGATTAGTAAAGATATCAAAAATTATATAATATATAAACACACACACACACATATATATATATATATATATATATATATATATATATATATATATATACACATGGGGAAGTATTACTATCGACACACGTTATGCTAATTGGCGTAATTTCATAATCTATAAAGATAAATATATATACTGTAGGAGTTCGAGTGAGAACGCTGAGGCAAAGTTGACTTTATAATCAAAAATCTCAAGTTGGGAAACTTTATTTTCTACCGAAAACAGAATCTCTAAACCACCAGCTCCTCATTAGAGCAGACAGAGAGTCGACTCACCGCTACGAGTCCTTTACTCAGCCCCAACTTAAAGAACCAGCAACAGCCTGATTAACAGTGTCAATGTGTGAATACTGTTCATACTAATACTGACCTATATATATGTATGTATATGTGTGTGTGTGTGTTTGTGTGTTTAATACAGTTGTGTAATGTTCTATAGTACATTTGTCTATTTGTCTGAAAATAAAGGATAAAAAACAATTTAAGAAAAAATAAAAATTTTGATATCTTCATTTCTGACTTAAAGTAAAAAGGAAATAGTGATTTGATTTATATCGTGATATATATCAATATCGACTGATATGAAAAAAATTATCGTGATAAGATTTTTTCCCTTATCGCCCAGCCCTAAGCTGCTCCTCCTTCCACACATCATCAAGTACAGGTTGGCTTGACCCGCCATCCTTCAAGACTCAAGGAAGACGAGCATCACTTGCTCTCTTGTAAATGACCACCTCTGTATCAGGTCCATAAATATCTGGATGTTGACTATTTTGGTGCCAAACACAATCAAATCAAAGTCGCAGTCCCAAGAAAACCAAGTAGCTCCAACAATGGCAGCTTTACAGAAGAAGCCAAACACTGACTTTATCCTTAATGTAAGTCAATGGAACCAGAATTTTTTCCAAGCTATTTTGGAGCATTTCTATTGGTCCATTCATCATTAAATGTAAACACTAACCCTCAAACTAACACTCAAACAACAAAAACAAAAAGACATGTTTTTCTTTGGAAAGCGATGGTATGTGACATATTCTTGACCCTGGAGATGCTTTATTACCATGAACAGAACCACTTAGGCAAACAATGGTTCTACAGAACTACTGTCTAGACTAAAGAACCCTTAAAGAAGTCATGTTTGTAAGAGTGTAGCTCAAAGGAAAGTCTGAACTAAGAGATAGCTTGAGTAAAGAAAGGTTTGTGTATCTGTTCTCTGTTGATTTTATTCAGTTTATGGTATTTTTAGGTATTTTTAATACAGGCCTCGAATCAAACCTGACGATCTGGAGTTGGAACATAACATTATGTGATAAAGATCGGACAGAAAGCAAAAAATGAATAACTATTTAGTTCTAATATTTAATAACAGATTGTATTGTGGTTGAAGTTTTATATGAGAATTTTATTTTTATCCACTGCATGTTTATTATGTGGTATTATTGGAATTTCTGTGGTTTTGAACCATGAAAATATTTCGTGATCCAAACTAAGGTTTCTCACGACTCTGTGCTCTGCAGGGGTCAGAAGACCATCTGGAATATACAGTCCCACCCTGCAGGGGTCCGGTGACCATTTGGCACCACAAACTCTGCAGGGAGTCATGGTCAAAACATGATTCCGATAAAGCGGGCAACGAACTGCATGGACTTTGGGAAGTATATAAGTGGGAATCGTCATCAACTGAACAAGAGTGAGCTGATGTGCAAGACCAGCGAGAAACTCTTAAGATTGAGAAACATTCTTTAATCCTTCATCTGGTTTGGTGATTTATTCAGCATTAAAAATACTTCATCAACATTATGTCTTGGTTTGCACCCTTACACTACTTATATACATTGGAGTGGAAGGGTGTACTGGTGAAGAACACTGCTACCTAGTGGTCAGAACACTAAATGAACCACTGTGCTCGCCACAACTCTCCACAAACTACTGATTAAAAGCCAATACTGTTTTTAAGTACTGATCCAGTATTACAATATTTAATATATTTCACGCCAGGTACATTAAACACCAACCCTAACACTCAATCGACAAAAATGGACATTTTTCTTTGGACAGCGATGATACATGACATATTCATCACCCTGGAGAAGCTTTTTTTACCATGAACAGAACCACTTAGGCAAAGAAAGTTCTTGGGAGTGTTCATGGTTCTACAGAACTACTGTCTGGACTTCCTATAAAGAACAAACCTGACACTAAAATGCTTTGAAGACTACACAGTGCAAAATCTTTCCCAACCGTTGATCAAATAAAGAAGCATACTGTGAAACTGACTCAACACTCTATTAAAGTCAAGGCGTGGAATGTTCTACGATGGCCACAACACAGTCCAGCAGCAGTGAAAGCCGGGCAGAACAACACCCAGCGTCTGGTGGTGACTTTGGGTTCCAGACTTCAGGCAGTCCAGTTACTTTGGAGCCTTTATATTTTGAGGGACTGCATATGAAACCAGTTGTAAAGATCTGAATGAACTGAAAGTCTCCAGTTCTTTGATTTCATCTCCAATGTGTTGTAGTAAACATCTCAAATAGCAACAACTTTGATGACATACCAATGTTTCTGGATATGATTGTACGTTTCTGGCATCATCTTAGACTTTGAGGTACATACAATTGGTTCTATATAGAACCATGAACACTCATACAAGAACAATCTGTTCCATAAATGATAAATTACTCTATCTAGCACCAAGATCTCAAGCTTGCATTACTAGAGGAACCTATTTTGGTGCCATATGCAATCAAATCAAAGTCGCAGTCCCAAGAAAACCAAGTAGCCCCAACAATGGCAGGTTTACAGAAACACTGACTTCATCTTTAATGTAAGTCAGTGGAACCAGATTTTTTTTCCAAGCTATTTTGGAGCATTTCTATTAAACATACTATAAAGATACATGTTTTTCTTTGGACAGCGATGGTATATGACATATTCATCACCCTGGAGACGCTTTTTCACCATGAACAGAACCATTTAGGCAAACAAGGGTTCTACAGAACTACTGTCTTGACTAAAGAACCCTTGAACAAGCTAGGTTTGTAAGAGTGTAGCTCAAAGGAATGTCTGAACCAACTAATGTTTCAACATACAGCTCTGAAGTAAGAGTTAGCTTGAGTAAAGAAAGGTTTGTGTATCTGTTCTCTGTTTATTTTATTCAGTTTATTGGTATTTTACGTATTTTAAATACAGGCCTCAATTACATGCATGAGACAGACTTTTATTTTGTATTGCAGCTCTTCTGTCAGTGGAGTGATACCAGCTCTAGTCTTAAGTTATTACATTTAATTAGAATTTCATTAGATTCCAGTGGAGCCTCATACATACTGTACATTAAAAGCACCTCCTTGTATCTACACTCACTGTCCACTGTATCAGCTCCACTATAGGAGCATACAGGAGCTCCACTTACAGACTGTAGTTCATCTAATTCTCTGTATTCTTTGTTACCAAGGTGCTCCTGTATGGTCAGTGTTGTTATTGTTATGGCTGATGGGTGTATATATGCAGTGTATTTAAAACTCTTAGGTTTATTGTTTTGGTTTTTTAACTATTCTCTCGTAATGTCTGGTGTAACAGGTTTCTGGTGAGCTGTATGTAAATAAAAGCTATCACTATCATTACAACAGTCACTGCTGTCATGCGGGTTATGATTAGCTGCGGGCGCGGCGGGTTCTAACTGGCACTTTAGTACGGCTGTTGATGACCTCCGCAGTTCAGGAGGTGCTGGAATGACCCATAATCCCCTCTGCAGGACGCTTGTGGCTCAGAGAGAGCATCTAGAGTTTACGTGGATGTGTGCATTCGGAGTGCGGAGGCTTAAGATTTAATCTAATTCAGTAGCTGAGACGTTCAGAGCGGGTGAAACCTATCCATCTATCTATCTGCTCTTCTGTCTATCTATCTATCTATCTATCTATCTATCTATCGACATCCCTTGCTATCTATCTATTCCTGTCTGTCTATATGTCTATTGATATTCCTGAAATCAGTCTATCTATCTATCTATCTATCTATCTATCTATCTATCTATCTATCTATCTATCTATCTGCTCTTCTGTCTGACTATGACTATTCATATCCCTATCATCAGTCTATCTATCCATGCATCCATCCATCGACATCCCTTGCTATCTATCTATTCCTGTCTGTCTATGTCTATTGATCTATCTATCTATCTATCTATCTATCTATCTATCTATCTATCTATCGACATCCCTTGCTATCTATCTATTCCTGTCTGTCTATGTCTATTGATATTCCTGAAATCAGTCCATCTATCCATCCATCCATCCATCCATCCATCCATCCATCCATCGACATCCCTTGCTATCTATCTATGTCTATTGATATCCCTGCTATCAGTTTATCTATCGGTCTGTGTATTCATATCCCTTGCTATCTATCTATTCCTGTCTGTCTATATGTCTATTGATATTCCTGAAATCTATCTATCTATCTATGAGTATCTATCTATCTATGAGTATCTATCTATCTAAATATCTATCTATTAGTATCTATCTATAAGTATCTATCTATCTGTGAGTATCTATCTATCTATCTATCTATCTATAAGTATCTATCTATGAGTATCTATCTATCTAAATATCTATCTATTAGTATCTATCTTTAAGTATCTATCTATCTATAAGTATCTATCTATCTATCTATCTATCTATGAGTATCTATGAGTATCTATCTATCTATGAGTATCTATCTATCTATGAGTATCTATCTATGAGTATCTATCTATCTATGAGTATCTATCTATCTATGAGTATCTATCTATGAGTATCTATCTATCTATGAGAATCTATCTATGAGTATCTATCTATCTATCTATCTATAAGTATCTATCTATCTGTGAGTATCTATCTATCTATCTATCTATAAGTATCTATCTATTTGTGAGTATATATCTTTAAGTATCTATCTATCTATCTATCTATCTATCTATCTATCTATCTATCTATCTATGAGTATCTATCTATCTATGAGTATCTATCTATCTATAAGTATCTATCTATCTATCTATGAGTATCTATGAGTATCTATCTATCTATGAGTATCTATCTATCTATGAGTATCTATCTATGAGTATCTATCTATCTATGAGTATCTATCTATCTATGAGTATCTATCTATCTAAATATCTATCTATTAGTATCTATCTATAAGTATCTATCTATCTGTGAGTATCTATCTATCTATCTATCTATCTATAAGTATCTATCTATGAGTATCTATCTATCTAAATATCTATCTATTAGTATCTATCTTTAAGTATCTATCTATCTATAAGTATCTATCTATCTATCTATCTATCTATGAGTATCTATGAGTATCTATCTATCTATGAGTATCTATCTATCTATGAGTATCTATCTATGAGTATCTATCTATCTATGAGTATCTATCTATCTATGAGTATCTATCTATGAGTATCTATCTATCTATGAGAATCTATCTATGAGTATCTATCTATCTATCTATCTATAAGTATCTATCTATCTGTGAGTATCTATCTATCTATCTATCTATAAGTATCTATCTATTTGTGAGTATATATCTTTAAGTATCTATCTATCTATCTATCTATCTATCTATCTATCTATCTATCTATCTATGAGTATCTATCTATCTATGAGTATCTATCTATCTATAAGTATCTATCTATCTATCTATGAGTATCTATGAGTATCTATCTATCTATGAGTATCTATCTATCTATGAGTATCTATCTATGAGTATCTATCTATCTATGAGTATCTATCTATCTATGAGAATCTATCTATGAGTATCTATCTATCTATCTATCTATCTATCTATCTATCTATCTATAAGTATCTATCTATCTGTGAGTATCTATCTATCTATCTATAAGTATCTATCTATTTGTGAGTATATATCTTTAAGTATCTATCTATCTATCTATCTATGAGTATCTATCTATCTATGAGTATCTATCTATGAGTATCTATCTATCTATAAGTATCTATCTATCTATCTATGAGTATCTATCTATCTATCTATGAGTATCTGTCTGAGTATCTATCTATCTATGAGTATCTATCTATCTATGAGTATCTGTCTATGAGTATATATCTATCTATCTATCTATCTATGAGTATCTGTCTATGAGTATCTATCTATCTATGAGTATCTATCTATCTATCTATGAGTATCTATCTATCTATCTATGAGTATCTGTCTATGAGTATATATCTATCTGAGTATCTATCTATCTATGAGTATCTATCTATCTATCTATCTATGAGTATCTGTCTATGAGTATATATCTATCTATGAGTATCTATCTATGAGTATCTATCTATCTATCTATCTATCTATCTATGAGTATCTGTCTATCTATCTATCTATGAGTATCTGTCTATGAGTATATATCTATCTATGAGTATCTATCTATCTATCTATGAGTATCTGTCTATGAGTATATATCTATCTATGAGTATCTGTCTATCTATGAGTATCTATCTATCTATCTATCTATCTATCTATCTATGAGTATCTGTCTATGAGTATATATCTATCTATCTATGAGTATCTATCTATCTATGAGTATCTGTCTATGAGTATCTATCTATCTATGAGTATCTATCTATGAGTATCTATCTATCTATAAGTATCTATCTATCTATCTATGAGTATCTATCTATCTATCTATGAGTATCTGTCTGAGTATCTATCTATCTATCTATGAGTATCTGTCTATGAGTATATATCTATCTATGAGTATCTATCTATCTATCTATGAGTATCTGTCTATGAGTATCTATCTATCTATGAGTATCTATCTATCTATCTATCTATGAGTATCTATCTATCTATAAGTATCTATCTATCTATCTATGAGTATCTGTCTATGAGTATATATCTATCTGAGTATCTATCTATCTATGAGTATCTATCTATCTATCTATGAGTATCTATCTATCTATCTATGAGTATCTGTCTATGAGTATATATCTATCTGAGTATCTATCTATCTATGAGTATCTATCTATCTATCTATCTATCTATGAGTATCTATCTATCTATCTATCTATGAGTATCTGTCTATGAGTATATATCTATCTATGAGTATCTATCTATCTATGAGTATCTATCTATCTATCTATCTATGAGTATCTGTCTATCTATCTATCTATGAGTATCTATCTATCTATCTATCTATGAGTATCTGTCTATGAGTATATATCTATCTGAGTATCTATCTATCTATGAGTATCTATCTATCTATCTATGAGTATCTATCTATCTATCTATCTATGAGTATCTGTCTATGAGTATATATCTATCTATGAGTATCTATCTATCTATGAGTATATATCTATCTGAGTATCTATCTATCTATGAGTATATATCTATCTATGAGTATCTATCTATCTATGAGTATCTATCTATCTATCTATCTATGAGTATCTGTCTATCTATCTATCTATGAGTATCTATCTATCTATCTATGAGTATCTGTCTATGAGTATATATCTATCTATGAGTATCTGTCTATCTATGAGTATCTATCTATCTATCTATCTATCTATGAGTATCTGTCTATGAGTATATATCTATCTATCTATGAGTATCTATCTATCTATGAGTATCTGTCTATGAGTATCTATCTATCTATGAGTATCTATCTATGAGTATCTATCTATCTATAAGTATCTATCTATCTATCTATGAGTATCTATCTATCTATGAGTATCTGTCTGAGTATCTATCTATCTATCTATCTATGAGTATCTGTCTATGAGTATATATCTATCTATGAGTATCTATCTATCTATCTATGAGTATCTGTCTATGAGTATCTATCTATCTATGAGTATCTATCTATCTATCTATCTATCTATGAGTATCTATCTATCTATAAGTATCTATCTATCTATCTATCTATCTATGAGTATCTGTCTATGAGTATATATCTATCTGAGTATCTATCTATCTATGAGTATCTATCTATCTATCTATGAGTATCTATCTATCTATCTATGAGTATCTGTCTATGAGTATATATCTATCTGAGTATCTATCTATCTATGAGTATCTATCTATCTATCTATCTATCTATCTATCTATGAGTATCTATCTATCTATCTATCTATGAGTATCTGTCTATGAGTATATATCTATCTATGAGTATCTATCTATGAGTATCTATCTATCTATCTATCTATGAGTATCTGTCTATCTATCTATCTATGAGTATCTATCTATCTATGAGTATCTATCTATCTATCTATCTATCTATCTATCTATGAGTATCTGTCTATGAGTATATATCTATCTGAGTATCTATCTATCTATGAGTATCTATCTATCTATCTATCTATCTATCTATGAGTATCTATCTATCTATCTATCTATGAGTATCTGTCTATGAGTATATATCTATCTATGAGTATCTATCTATCTATCTATCTATCTATCTATGAGTATCTATCTATCTATCTATCTATGAGTATCTATCTATCTATCTATCTATCTATCTATGAGTATCTATCTATCTATCTATCTATCTATGAGTATCTATCTATCTATCTATCTATGAGTATCTATCTATCTATCTATCTATCTATCTATCTATGAGTATCTATCTATCTATCTATCTGTATCTGTCTATGAGTATATATCTATCTATGAGTATCTATCTATCTATCTATCTATCTATCTATGAGTATCTATCTATCTATCTATGAGTATCTGTCTATGAGTATATATCTATCTATGAGTATCTATCTATCTATGAGTATCTATCTATCTATCTATCTATGAGTATCTGTCTATCTATCTATCTATGAGTATCTATCTATCTATGAGTATCTATCTATCTATCTATCTATCTATCTATCTATCTATCTATGAGTATCTGTCTATGAGTATATATCTATCTGAGTATCTATCTATCTATGAGTATCTATCTATCTATCTATGAGTATCTATCTATCTATCTATCTATGAGTATCTGTCTATGAGTATATATCTATCTATGAGTATCTATCTATCTATGAGTATCTATCTATCTATCTATGAGTATCTGTCTATCTATCTATCTATGAGTATCTATCTATCTATCTATGAGTATCTGTCTATGAGTATATATCTATCTATGAGTATCTATCTATCTATGAGTATCTATCTATCTATCTATCTATCTATCTATTTATCTATGAGTATCTGTCTATGAGTATATATCTATCTATCTATGAGTATCTATCTATCTATCTATCTATCTATGAATATCTGTCTATGAGTATATATCTATCTATGAGTATCTATCTATCTATCTATCTATCTATCTATCTATCTATCTATCTATCTATCTATCTATCTATCTATCTAATATAGACATTGTATTAGCTTTCTAGAACCAACAGTGAACCTACACACCTTTTTTATGTGATGTTAATGGCAAAATAGTGGAATATCTGAAGGTAGCATGTTTTCTTTGAGGATAATGTTTTTGCCAACACCAAGATATTTTAGAAATAAGCTGAACCCCTCGTTGTTTTCACATTAAAACCATGTAGTTATGAAGAAATGTAACTATGAGAAGTCGGTTCATGTCCAACCTGCAGACGTGCCTGTTTGTGCCCATCAGCTCTTTGTGTACAGTAGTTGATTGCCTGAACTGTGTTCTAGTGCAGACTTGTATGTTAGGTCCTCATGTTTAGGTCTCATTACGTCTCATAAGCTGTGTGTCTGGTTTATTATCTATATTAATTAGTTTATTATTCTTTGTTTTTATTTTGGTCTGCATGTTAACATACGTTCAGGCCCAAATCTTCTCAAAACAACTGTAAAGCGACGTCTAAGGAACACGCAGGGCATTTATCATCATTCC
The DNA here is from genome assembly GCA_021613375.1 of Megaleporinus macrocephalus. Taxonomy (NCBI): domain Eukaryota; kingdom Metazoa; phylum Chordata; class Actinopteri; order Characiformes; family Anostomidae; genus Megaleporinus; species Megaleporinus macrocephalus. Next base: position 46,188,432 of record CM038707.1, on the reverse strand, counting down.
AGCTTTTAGAGGTGGACGTCTGGTTCCCATCACCACCACTGCGAACAATTCCGACTCCATTAGTGTTGAAGGAACACGGAGTGAATGGAAACAGTGACGTGCGGGTTATGATCCTCCTTCTGCAGCGCAGTTGTGAGTGTATCTGTTAAACTGCTTTCACGCTGAATGTGGAAAATGTACGGCTGAGCTTTCAG
>CM038707.1:46178238-46180738 GCA_021613375.1 Megaleporinus macrocephalus | reverse complement strand
TGCAGAGAGACATACGGAGAGAAAAAGAGATACAAAGCAAAAGAGAGAAAGAGATACAGAGAGACATACAGAGAGAAAGAGAGATACAAAGCAAGATAGAGAAAGAGATACAGAGAGACATACAGAGAGAAAAAGAGATACAAAGCAAAACAGAGAAAGAGATACAGAGAGACATACAGAGAGAAAGAGAGGAAGAGAGAGATACAAAGCGAAAGAGAGAAAGAGAGATACAGAGACCCACCTCCCTAATAGTATTGCTCTGTGGTGGTCCTGTGGGGGTCCTGATCATTAAAGAACAGAGTAATAAAGTATACAGAGAATCAGATGAACTACAGTCTGTAGGTGGAGCTCCTGTATGGTCAGTGGAGCTGATACACTATTAATGAATCGCTCCTGCTCTACACCATCCTGGTACTGTATGAACATGTGATGCATGGTGCAGCATTCAGCGCATCGTTCCTCAGACTGATCTACCTGATACATTACTGCCAGACCACTCCTGACCCACCGCGTCCTCCAGAGTCTTTAATTACGCCTGTAGGACATGGATGAAACGTCTTACTGCAGCTATACGGCGGCAGACCAAGACACGGCGTCCAGTCAATAGGCCTGCGCCATTTAATCACATATTAATCAAACTCCTGACCTTTACCTGAGCAGTAAGGTGATACTGAAAGACTGCAGTTAAAGGCTTTGATTTATAGCACGGGCTCTGTCTCATTATCCCAATTTACTAGTTTCAAACACAACTACTGAGATGTAAACAACAACCTCCTCTCTGCTCCAACACCCCTGCTTCACCAAGCCTTGATTACTGTTTTCCATCAGAAAGAAAGAGAGAGTGGGGGGCAGCCCTATCCACAGCACCCAGGGAGCAGGTGGGGGTCTGGTGTCTTGCTCCAGGGGAACTTCAGTCATGTCCTGTTGGTCCCGGGGGTTAAAACCAGGGACAGTCTAACCTCCAGCCCTCACGGGTTCTTTAGAGTGAAGGAGAAAGTGTGTGTATGTGGTTCTACACAGCAGCAGAAGGGAAGTACAAGGTAGGTGTTTCTAATAAAGTGGCCAGTGAGTGGAAGTAAATGGCAGGCGTTTCTAATAAAGTGGCCAGTGAGTAGAAGTACAAGGTAGGTGTTTCTAATAAAGTGGCCAGTTGGTGGAAAAACAAGGTCGGTGTTTCCGATAAAGTGGCCAGTTCGTGGAGCTACAAGTTTGTTGTTTCTAATAAAGTGGCCACTTAGTGGAAGTACAAGGAAGGTGTTTCTAATAAAGTGGCCAATGAGTAGAAATAGAAGGTAGGTGTTTCTAATAAAGTGGCCAGTTAGTGGAAGTACAAGGTAGGAGTTTCTAATAAAGTGGCCAATGAGTAGAAATAGAAGGTAGGTGTTTCTAATAAAGTGGCCAATGAGTAGAAATACAAGGTAGGTGTTTCTAATAAAGTGGCCAGTTAGTGGAAGTACAAGGTAGGTGTTTCTAATAAAGTGGCCAGTTAGTGGAAGTACAAGGTAGGTGTTTCTAATAAAGTGGCCAGTTAGTGGAAGTACAAGGTAGGTGTTTCTAATAAAGTGGCCAATGAGTAGAAATAGAAGGTAGGTGTTTCTAATAAAGTGGCCAATGAGTAGAAATACAAGGTAGGTGTTTCTAATAAAGTGGCCAGTTAGTGGAAGTACAAGGTAGGTGTTTCTAATAAAGTGGCCAGTGAGAGAATGTAAATGGTAGGTGTTTCTAATAAAGTGTCTAGTTAGTGGAAGTGCAAGGTGTGTGTTTCCAATAAAGTGGCCAGTGTATGAAAGTACAAGGAGTGTGTTTCTATTAAAATAGCCAGTTAGTGGAAGTACAAGAAGGGTGTTTCTAATAAAGTGGCCAGTGAGTAGAGGTTGGTGTGGTCTCTTGTAGGAAGAGTGGTCTACCTTGTGTAGTGCGGCCAAGAAAGCCTCCAGAGGGACGGCTCCACTCAGCAGGGGCTTCGGGCTCAGCAGCTCTGGAACCTCCTCCATCAGCCTCTTCCTCTTCTTACTGGGGGGCACTGGAACAGGTTTGGTGGCCGGCTACACACACACACACACACACACACACACACACACACACACACACACACGCACACTTTAATACTTACTCATAGGTATTAAGCTGCTTCACACTGAAAGCGGTATGCGGGTGCTCAGCTGTTAGATGTGAAGGTGGGCACCACCCACCAATAAAACTACCCTTCATGTAGCAGCAGGAACCGTCAGACACACCTAGCGCACTCCTGTTAGCCACACTGTGACTCTGAACTGAAAACATGTAAACTTTGTGTGACCCTGGAGACACGCCTCTGAACTCCACACACCCCAAACCTGCAGCAGCCGGAAGCACAGCAGTGAACTCGCTCAGTTCCTCAAAAAGACACAACCTCCAAAGTTCAGTCTCAGAAGTTGGTTCTCCTTCTCACCATCCATATGACCCCAAACACATTCAGTTGTTCTGAGAGCAGCAGCAGCTTCTTTCTTTGATGTGTCTG
>CM038707.1:46160738-46173238 GCA_021613375.1 Megaleporinus macrocephalus | reverse complement strand
TATCGACTACGTCTTATAGTTCTATCGCGATAATTATCGTTATCGTTTTATCGCCCAGCCCTACCATCAGAAGACAAATCTGAATAAAAACATTTTAAACCTACATGTTGAGGCAGTAACACATTCACAACATACTCCAAACGTAGCTGATCAGACAACACATGCCTCAATTCTAAATCCCCATACTGAAATCTGATATATAACCATATATCATAAAGAATGAAGTATTTATTACTAAGTATATGTCCATACTTGGTGTGTATATACACTCATCGTATCTACACTCACTGTCCACTGTATCAGCTCCACTGACCATACAGGAGCTCCACTAACTGACTGTAGTTCATCTGATTCTCTGTATACTGCTATGTCTGATCCACTCACACCAGCACAACACATACTAACACCACCACCACCATGTCAGTGTCCCAGCATTGCTGAGAATGATCCACCTCCCTAATAGTATCTGCTCTGTGGTGGTCCTGTGGGGGTCCTGATCATTAAAGAACAGAGTAATAAAGTATACAGAGAATCAGATGAACTACAGTCTGTAAGTGGAGCTCCTGTAGGGTCAGTTATGGCTGATTTATATGAAAGTAGAAAATACTGAACATAAAAAAACATAATATATCATCGCTGTTTAAAAAAAACAAGTATTTGCTCACTTTCCATATACGTTAATGTATATATATTTTTTTTACAGAGCTTTTTTTTTATTGGTCCAATCATCAGGATATGGATGACGGGTTAACAGACCCCCGTACTGTCATACCTGTCACCAAGTTTGCTTTTCAATATGACATACACACTGCGGCCCCTCCGGTCCTGCTTTACCTCTGGCTGCAGCTGGATGCGCTCGTATCTGCGGCGGAAGGGCAGACCCAGCACTGAACAGCGGCGGTACGCCACCGGGGGCGGCTGCAGCTCCAGCATCAGATCAGACCGGTGAGACTGAGCTGGAGGAGGCTGAGTGTACTGCTCCGGACACACCACGTGGAGAGGCTGAAACACACACACACACACACACACACACACACAAATACATTTATATGTACAGACATACACACATACCTGACATACTCGTCGAGTCACATTATTATGACCTGGTCTGAGAATGTTACTCTGGTCATAATAATGTGACTTGACTATGTACTTTACAAATTAAAGATCAACAGATGAATAGAAACAGTCCAAACTGGTCTAATTTAACACCAACCCTGCTCCTGCTGATCTACCTTCCTGTGGAGTCTGGTTCCAACTCCAATCTTTCACACCTACTTCAGCTAATTAACGTTCTCCAGGGTTTTGATTGGTTGGATCAGATGCATTAGTCTTCAGACAAGCATGAAAGGTGCAGGCACATCAGTGCACAGGTTCTACTATTTGCTGAGTTTAACGTACTGGAGGTGACAATTAATTATAATTAAATAAAACGAGCTGCAGATTTTAAACAGACCACAAGGTTTAATAAAGTGCATAACGATAGAGGAGGTGTTCATATATTACTTAGTAAATCAACAAAACACACCATTTGACCACCACAGAGCAGCTACTATCAGGGAGGTGGGTCATTCTCAGCACTGCAGTGACACTGACATGGTGGTGGTGTGTTAGTGTGTGTTGTGCTGGTGTGAGTGGATCAGACTGAGAAATGCCCACCAACCAAAACTATCCGGACAGCAGTGTCCTGTGGGCGGCGTCCTGTGTCCACTGATGAAGAACTAGAGGAACACAAACTGTGCAGCAGCAGATGAGCTACTGTCTCTGACTTTACATCTACAAGGTGGACCAGCAAGTAGTAGGAGTGTCTAATAGAGTGGACAGTGAGTGGACACAGTGTTTAAACACTCCAGAAGCAGCACTGCTGTGTCTGATCCACTCAATGTCACTGCATTGCTGAGAATGATCCACCTCCCTAATAGTATCTGCTCTGTGGTGGTCCTGTGGGGGTCCTGATCATTAAAGAACAGAGTAATAAAGTATACAGAGAATCAGATGAACTACAGTCTGTAAGTGGAGGTCCTGTATGGTCAGTGGAGCTGATACAGTGGACAGTGAGTGTAGATTTGAGGAGGTGGTTTAATGTTATGGCTGATCGGTGTATATTGGTATGATTCTGAATTCTGAATAAAAATACACTAAATACAAACTAGAAAATGAAAACACTATTAACACTAAAAATAAAATTAAAATATAATCGTTGTAATTTGGTCATACTTCAACGATCAATGCAGCTCAACCACCACCTTTAAAGCTTTAACAAAGTAATGGATCTACAGCGCTGACTAACTCGGGGTGACCTTGAGGTGGATTTTCTCATGTTTGGAGTCAGAAGCTCAGAGCATATGGTGAAGGGATTAGAGCACATACGTGAACCTCCTTCAGAAGTTTGGACACCTGGTGGAAGTTGAGGCGTGTGTCGATGGGGCAGTACACACATTTCATGGCCAAAGGCTGGTAGGGGGCCAGAGCGTCCAGGTAGGAGAAATCCGGCTCTGCGGAGACCAACACAGAGAACTCAGTGCTATACAAAGATCATACAAGGACGATTCTACTGAACTGGTTCTGATTCATTTAAAACCTGAACATTAATAAAGATAATTAGAAAAAGTGGTAAACAGTTGCTATGGTATGCCAGGTTGTTACAAGTGTGTTGCTTGGTGGTTGCTAGGGCATTCCAAATGGTTGCTAAGGTGTCTCAGCTGGTTGCTAGGGTGTTGTTAGGCAGTTGCTTGCATATTGTTACAAGGGTGTTGCTCGGCGGTTGCTAGGGTATCCCAGTTGCTAGGGTATCCAAAATGGTTGTTAAGGTATCTTAGCTGGTTGCTATGGTATTCCAAATGGTTGCTAAGGTGTCTCAGCTGGTTGCTAGGGTGTTGCTAGGCAGTTGCTTGCGTATTGTTACAAGGGTGTTGCTCGGCGGTTGCTAGGGTATCCCAGTTGCTAGGGTATCCAAAATGGTTGTTAAGGTATCTTAGCTGGTTGCTAGGGTACTCCAAATGGTTGCTAAGGTGTCTCAGCTGGTTGCTAGGGTGTTGCTAGGCAGTTGCTAGCGTCTCTTAGTTGGTTGCTAGGGTGTTGCTATGGTATTGCTAGGTGGTGGTTAGTGTATTCTAGCTGGTTGCTAGGGTGTTGCTAAGCGGTTGCATCACTACAGAAACAGGCACTTATAGAAACACTTATAGAGTTTGGGTTCTGTTATGATTGGTGCAGCATTGACAATCTAGAATGTTGAGTTATTAGTTTCAATAAAATACACAGAATTAATATACAGCGTCCGTTAAAGCTAAAGGACTTCAAAAGATATATAAAAAAAAGGTTCAAAGTCAGACACACTTATTATATATATTATTACCCTTTTATTCGTGTTATAACTGCTTATCAATTACTTAAAGGTGTTTTTGATTCAATTTAAAACAATCAATAAACATTTTTTTAATTCATAGTCTGCTTTCTCCGCTCGCCACCCTCAACATCAAACTATTAGGCTAAATAAAAAAATCCCTCCGGAGCTGAGGGGGCTGGGGTGTATCCGGTCCAGGACAGGTTAAAGGGAAATTTCCACCTTTTGTTCCCAATTTATGCAAAATGACATGGTAAGAGTTTGTATTGTTCACAGTGGTGGTGATGGGAACCGTCTGAAGCTTGTAATGAAATGAATGCTGACTAATGTGTGAGACCATTTTTATTAGGAGTGTAAGAATATATTGAAATATCGAATATCAGGATATTATGTTTCGTGATACTGTATTGATTTTCAAAAACACAGTATTGATACACAGATTCCTGGCAGACAGTGAACCTCTGACCACTAGATGGCAGTGTTGTAATTTTCAGCTTCGCTCTAACATTAACAAACAGCACAAGGGCGTAATGCTATTGTAAGTGCTGACAAACCTGTTCATATAGTTGCAATATATCACTTTGCTTACAGTATTGAAGTATATCGGTATTATCAGTATTTTTTTTTTTTTATGATAGTTTTCTGATAGTTTTGAGAAGGTTTTGCGATAAACATCCCTTTGGAATATGATGGTGGCTGCTGGGTAGGTGTGTTTTAGCTGGTGGTTTAAAAGCTGACCAGTGAAGATGATCGTGTTGAGGCTGGATTTGCCCCATAGCTCCATGAAGTGAACCACGTCTCCGAAGCGCAGGGACGGGTGGCCAGTGAAGACCACACAGGGCTGTCGGAACTCGCTGCTGAACTCGCCGTGGATGCTCGGGTAGTGCTTCAGCTTATTGGTCTGGATCAGCTGCATGTGAGAGAGAGAGAGAGAGAGAGAGAGAGAGAGAGTTAATTAGAAAGTGTCTCCATCACTGCACTCGTAAACAGAGATGAGAATTGTTCACAGTGGTGGTGATGGGAACCAGGCGTCTGGAGCTTGGAATGAAACCAATGCTGCCTAATGTCTGAGACCATTTCTACAGGCTATGAGAAGGTTTTGACCATAAACACACTCCTAAAACATCATTTAAAACATGATGGTGGCAGCTGATCGTGAGCTGGAGATCAGGGAACCAGCCTTGTGACCGGGTGGTTGCTGGTTCGATCCCCAGAACCGACGGGGCATGACTGAAGTTGTTACAATGGTGTAGCTCGGTGGTCACTAGCGTATCCTAGGTGCTAGGGTATCCCAAATGGTTGTTAAAGTATCTTAGCTGGTTGCTAGGGTGTCGCTAGGCGGTTGCTAGGGTATTTCAAATGGTTACTAAGGTGTCTCAGCTGGTTGCTAGGGCATTGCTAGGGAATCCCAACTGGTTGCTAGAGTGTTGCTAGGCAGTTGCTATAGTGTCCCAGCTGGTTGCTAGGGTGTTGCTATAAAAATACTCCTAAAACATCATTTTAAAACATGATGGTGGTTGCTAATTGTGAGCGGGAGGTCAGGGAACCAACCTTGTGACCGGATAGTTGCTGGTTCCATCCCCAGAACCGACAGGGCATGACTGAAGTTGATACAAGGGTGTTGATCGGTGGTTGCTAGGGTGTCGCTAGGCGGTTGCTAGGGTATTCCAAATGGTTGCTAAGGTGTCTCAGCTGGTTGCTAGGGCGTTGCTAGGGAATCCCAACTGGTTGCTAGAGTGTTGCTAGGCAGTTGCTATAGTGTCCCAGCTGGTTGCTAGGGTGTTGCTATAAAAATACTCCTAAAACATCATTTTAAAACATGGCGGTGGTTGCTAATTGTGAGCTGGAGGTCAGGGAACCAACCTTGTGACCGGATGGTTGCTGGTTCCATCCCCAGAACCGACAGGGCATGACTGAAGTTGATACAAGGGTGTTGATCGGTGGTTGCCAGGGTATCTTAGCTGGTTGCTAGGGTGTCGCTGGGTGGTTGCTAGGGTATTCCAAATGGTTGCTAAGGTGTCTAAGCTGGTTGCTAGGGCCTTGCTAGGGAATCCCAACTTGTTGCTAGAGTGTTGCTAGGCAGTTGCTATAGTGTCCCAGCTGGTTGCTAGGGTGTTGCTATAAAAATACTCCTAAAACATCATTTTAGAACATGATGGTGGTTGCTAATTGTGAGCTGGAGGTCAGGGAACCAACCTTGTGACCGGATGGTTGCTGGTTCCATCCCCAGAACCGACAGGGCATGACTGAAATGCCTTTAAGCAAGACACCCAAACCCCAACTGCTCCCTGGGTACTGTGGATAGGGATGCCCACCACTCTGGGCAAGTGTGTTCACTAGTGTGTGTGTGTGTGCATGTATGTGGGTGTTTCCCTGCCCCCTGGTGTGTGTGTGTGTTCACTAGAGTGTGTGTATGTGGGAACACAGCCCTATTAAACACTGGGACATTCCTGACTGACTAAATCAGTCACCTGATCTGAGTTCCATATGCTGAACACATCTTAAGGATATGAGCCAACAACCCAGACAGGAGCTGAGGAAAGCTGCAGCCCAAGTGTGGCAGAGCATCTTTGAGTTGCAGACTTCATTGCACGCAAATAATATGCAACAAAATACTGAACACGAGTGAATTACTGTAAATACTAGTCCAAGTTAGGGATTAGTCCCAACAGTATGGCATGTAATAAACAGCACTGTAATTCCTACAAAACTATAATGCAGCACTGGGTGATATGGCTTTAAAAACAAAAACATAAAACATGGGATTTTAGATTTTAATAATAGATCAAATCGATTTATCGCCCAGCTCTACTACAAATGTATGAAAATCTACGATCTGCACTTCTAGCTCTAGAGTGCACCTACATGGCAGATCTGATAACATGCTTCATGAGTGTACATAAACTCAGTGTGTTATACTGTACTATACTGTAATATGCATCAAGTAAAATGATCATTAATTATTGATACTGGTATTAGCTGGAGCAAGAAGTTAACTATCATCAGCTCCAAACTGGTGCAAACCACACAATGCCCACAGATTACTGTACTACATTATTATTATTATTATTGTTATAATAATAACAACAATAATAACAACAACAACAACAACAACAATAATAATAATAATAATTATTATTATTATTATTAGTGCCATGATCTGACGGAGGCTGCAGCAGTGGGACAATAACGCTGCTTCTGCGAACGGCTGAAATCAACCTTATTGATCTGCCTGGTCAGTAATAACTCACCTCGGCGTGTGGGAAAGGAGGCTCAGGGAGGTAAACTTTGGACTGCTTATTCTGACACAACCTTGAGAAAACAAACAAACAAACAAACAAACAAACAAGCAGAGTTCTGTGCTGAGTTCACAGTAAAACTTAAGAGAAAACAAACCAAATGAAACTCAAAGAAGTCAACAACAGTCAGCAAATACTTTTGCTCTTTTCTATTATAAACCTGAAGTGGGTGTGGCTTAAACCAGAAATGAGTTTGTTGGAAGTGGGTATATTACTGGCCACAATCGATTACCAATTAATTCATAATGATAACAACATGGCGCTGATATGATGGCGTGGGTAACATAACATCCAGAAGGGATATAGTGATACTGTGGCCTTTACTGATAGCTGCATATGAATTTGCATACTAGGGGTGGGCGATATGGCCCTACAATAATATCACGATATTTTATGGTATTTTTGCGATAACGATACTCTTGGCGATAAGCATTGAATTAAAAAAAATTATTTCAAGAATACACTACTGCAATAAATTGCAAATTTAATCACACCCCTAACTGAGATATTAAAAAATACAAGAATTTATCAGATTTTAACAGAAGTCAATGATCCAGAATGTTATGATACTAAATAATGCACTCCAAATATCTCCATATATCCAGGACTGAAGTAAAGTGAATGATACTGGAGATAAAATCTGTCTCTAGTAGATATATAATGGGAAATGAGAAAAGTATGAATTTTTCTTTTGTTAAAACCAGTAAAAGTAGTACCTGATGTGATAATTAGTGATGGGTGATATGGGTGATATTTCAGGGTATAATATCGTTCACCAGATTAAAAAATGTTATTATATTATTGTGTATGATACGATATGGGACACCCCTATTGCATACCACTCTGCAAATATCTGAGAGAACTCGAGGGAGCTGTTGGCCACCGGCGAGATGAAGTAGAAGGGTGTGGTTCCCAGGTTCGCCGAGTCCATGAACTGGTAGAGACACTCCAGCAGGTCGTAGATCACTCCAGAGGAATAGCACGGCACCAACACGTTCCCCCCAGCCCGGATCGTCATCGCTGAGAGAAACAGAGAGAACTAATCAATACTACAGGTAAGAGAATAACAGGTAACACTTTACTATCAGGTACTGTTCATAAGGCTACGTTACACCTACACAGGCCTGTCACGACAACTGACATAACCCTACAGAAATATTTATAATGCTTACTCCAACAGATGAGCCGAGACAGCTGAATAAGCTATACGCTTAATAGATAAATAAAAATGAAACACCCACATATACACACACTAGTGAACACACACACACTAGGGGGCAGTGAAACGCCCACATACACACACTAGTGAACACACACTGGGGGCAGTGAAAAACACACATACACACACTAGTGAACACACACACTGGGGGCAGTGAAACACCCACCTACACACACTAGTGAACACACACTAGGAGACAGTGAAACAAAAACATACACACACTAGTGAACACATACACACTGGGGGCAGTGAAACACCCACCTACACACACTAGGTGACAGTGAAACAAAAACATACACACACTAGTGAACACACACACACTAGGGGGCAGTGAAACACCCACATATACACAAGGCTCTAATTTTAGTACAGTATTTCACTCGTCTGCCGGGGGATGGGGGGAGTGTGGTCCTAGCGGTTTTGATGTCGGGGGTTTGTTTGTTAACTGATTACGGGCAGAGACGCCCAGTAAAACTAAACATCTGAAGAGAGAGTAAACTACACTCCTCAGGACACACGCCTACATTTCCTGACAGTGTTGGTGCACGAGTTCTACTGTATGGCGTATGTTCCAGACCCCGAGCGAGTCTCGGCTCATCTTAGACATCTGGGTTACGACTGAACTGTCTATTAAAAAGTTTTCCTCAGACGAACCCAAGTTGCTGCAGAATTCTCCCAGCATGCCGTCCGGGTTGGCGGTGGGGATTTGGGTCAGGCCTGTCAGGATGAGGACGTCACTGTTCTTCAGCGAGCTCTGGTCCATAGGCTGCAGGACGAGACAGTGACATCAAAGAGAGAGAGACCCACAAAAAAGAGTTTAATAAGTAGTTCAATGAGTAGTTTAATGAGTAGTTCAATGAGTAGTTTAATGAGTAGTTCAATGAGTAGTTTAATGAGTAGTTCAATGGGTAGTTCAGTGAGTAGTTCAATGAGTAGTTTAATGAGTAGTTCAATGGGTAGTTCAGTGAGTAGTTCAATGAGTAGTTTAATGAGTACTATAATGAGTAGTTCAGTGAGTAGTTTAATCTGTAGTTTAATGAGTAGTTTAATGAGTAGTTCAGCGAGTAGTATAATGAGTAGTTTAATGAGTAGTTTAATGAGTAGTTTAAGGAGTAGTTTAATGAGTACTATAATGAGTAGTTCAGTGAGTAGTTTAATGAGTAGTTTAATGAGTACTATAATGAGTAGTTCAATAAGTAGTTTAATGAGTACTATAATGAGTAGTTCAATGAGTAGTTCAATGAGTAGTTTAATGAGTACTATAATGATTAGTTTAGTGAGTAGTTTAATGAGTAGTTTAATGAGTACTATAATGAGTAGTTCAGTGAGTAGTATAATGAGTAGTTTAATGAGTAGTTTAATAAGTAGTTCAATGAGTAGTTCAATGAGTAGTTTAATGAGTAGTTTAATGAGTAGTTCAATGAGTAGTTTAATGAGTAGTTTAATGAGTAGTTCAGTGAGTAGTATAATGAGTAGTTTAATGAGTACTATAATGAGTAGTTCAATGAGTAGTATGAGTAGTTCAGTGAGTAGTATAATGAGTAGTTTAATGAGTAGTATGAGTAGTTCAGTGAGTAGTATAATGAGTAGTTTAATGAGTAGTTTAAGGAGTAGTTTAATGAGTACTATAATGAGTAGTTCAATGAGTAGTTTAATGAGTAGTTTAATGAGTACTATAATGAGTAGTTCAATGAGTAGTTTAATGAGTACTATAATGAGTAGTTCAGTGAGTAGTTTAATCTGTAGTTTAATGCATACTATAATGAGTAGTTCAGTGAGTAGTATAATGAGTAGTTTAATGAGTACTATAATGAGTAGTTCAGTGAGTAGTATAATGAGTAGTTTAATACGTACTATAATGAGTAGTTCAGTGAGTAGTTTAATGAGTACTATAACGATTAGTTCAGTGAGTAGTTTAATCTGTAGTTTAATGAGTACTATAATGAGTAGTTCAGTGAGTAGTATAATGAGTAGTTTAATGAGTACTATAATGAGTAGTTCAGTGAGTAGTTTAATCTGTAGTTTAATGAGTACTATAATGAGTAGTTCAGTGAGTAGTTTAATCTGTAGTTTAATGAGTACTATAATGAGTAGTTCAGTGAGTAGTTTAATCTGTAGTTTAATGAGTACTATAATGAGTAGTTCAGTGAGTAGTTTAATCTGTAGTTTAATGAGTACTATAATGAGTAGTTCAGTGAGTAGTATAATGAGTAGTTTAATGAGTACTATAATGAGTAGTTCAGTGAGTAGTTTAATCTGTAGTTTAATGAGTTGTTTAATGAGTTGTTCAATGAGTAGTTTAATGGGTACTCACTCCGCTAATCCACAAACACAGACCCACACTTCTCTATTTGTCGTTTATTCATCCCTCGTTCTTCCCATAGGGTCCCATTCATTTTCAAGCCCACACAATAATCATGGTTTCATTTAACCTACAGTCACCAAACTACCTGTACTCTCTCAGAGCAGATCCCCAAACACACTGACCCACACTTCTCTACTTGTCGTTTATTCATCCCTCGTTCATTGCACTGCTTAAGCTGCACTTACATTATAGTTTATATTATATTTACATTTATAGTTTACATGTATTATTACTTATTAATAAATATTAAGAATAAAAATAGTCTAAATAGAAATATTTTGAGTGTACATGCACTGAGAATCTGATTACAGCTCTCGTTATTATCAGATTTCTTAATCACATGTCTAGGCCTTAATTTGACCTAAACAAATCAAAGTATACCGCAAACACAACCGCTTTAATAATCAGACAGCTGTAGAATCTGATTATGATGGGATTATTAAGTGCATGTGGTTCTTGTTCAGCTCTCACATCATCATACTGCAGCTCCAGTATATGTAAATGAGTACACTGCATTAGTCACTACGCCCCTCCGGCAAATAACAGTAAAGCAGCGGGGGCTTCAGGTTTATTGTTGTGGTTAATGAAATCACTGCAGGCCCCGTTTACAGACATTGATTTGTTCTCCATCATCCTCCTGAGTACCGCGGTTCATAACCGCCACAGCGAAGACGAGCTGCAGTGGACTTCATGTGCATCACCAGTTTGCATTAGTTTACATACGCGTACAGTCAATCACAGCTATCACAGCTATCACAGCTATCACAGCTATTAAAGCTATTACAGCTATCACAGCTATCACAGCTATCACAGCTATTAAAGCTATCACAGCTATCACAGCTATCACAGCTATTAAAGCTATTACAGCTATCACAGCTATCACAGCTATCACAGCTATTACAGCTATTACAGCTATTAAAGCTATCACAGCTATCACAGCTATCACAGCTATCACAGCTATTACAGCTATTAAAGCTATCACAGCTATCACAGCTATCACAGTTATCACAGCTATTACAGCTATCACAGCTATTACAGCTATCACAGCTATCACAGTTATCACAGCTATCACAGCTCTCACAGCTATCACAGCTATCACAGCTATTAAAGCTATTACAGCTATAACAGCTATTACAGCTCTCACAGCTATCACAGCTATCACAGCTATTACAGCTCTCACAGCTCTCACAGCTATTAAAGCTATCACAGCTATCACAGCTATCACAGCTATCACAGCTATTACAGCTATCACAGCTATCACAGCTATCACAGCTATCACAGTTATCACAGTTATCACAGCTATTACAGTTATCACAGTTATCACAGCTATTACAGTTATCAGTTATCACAGCTATCACAGCTATCACAGCTATTACAGTTATCACAGTTATCACAGTTATCACAGCTATCACAGCTATTACAGCTATTACAGTTATCACAGTTATCACAGCTATTAAAGCTATTACAGCTATTACAGCTATTACAGTTATCACAGTTATCACAGCTATCACAGCTATTACAGCTATTACAGTTATCACAGTTATCACAGCTATTACAGCTATCACAGCTATCACAGCTATTACATTTATAGTACATAATTAAGGGATCACCAAGGAGCCAATAAGAAAACTTGATTGTATGTGAACCGTGCTGTGTTACTGAGCACGCTCAGCAGACGGAAGTGACTCTGAGTGGTGGCTCACCTGAGGGTGGGTGGTCAGCAGTGATGATCCAGACACATACGACACTTTCTCATAGTGAGACTGGATGATCCAGTTTGAACTGCCCAGTGAGTAACCGGAGCTGAGAGGAGTGACCTGGACTGCACCAAACAGCTCCTAGAGTGGAGAGAGAGGGGGGTGGGGCAGAGAGGGGAGGGAGAGAGAGATGAGAGAAAGAAAGAGACAGAGAGAGAGAAAGAGAGAGAACAAGAGACAGGAGAGGGAGAAATAGAGGTGAGAGAGAGAGAGAGAGAGAGAGAAATAGAGGTGAGAGAGAGAGAGAGAGAGAGAGAGAGAGAGAGAGAGAGAGAGAGAGAGAGAGATAAGAGAGACAGAGAGAAATAGAGATGAGAGAGATGAGAGAGAGAGAAAGAAATAGATATGAGAGAGAGAGAGAGAGACAGAAAGAAATAGATGAGAAAGATGAGAGAGAGAGAAAGAAATAGATGAGAGAGATGAGAGAGAGAGAAAGAAATAGATGAGAGAGATGAGAGAGAGAGAAAGAAATAGATGAGAGAGATGAGAGAGAGAGAAAGAAATAGATGAGAGAGAG
>CM038707.1:46133238-46155738 GCA_021613375.1 Megaleporinus macrocephalus | reverse complement strand
GTGAAACCATTATACAAAATGAGTGAAATTCTGAGCGTAGATGAAGAATCCGCTTCAGTGCGTGAAATCAAGCGCAGCCTGCCAGCAGCTCATTTACATATCATTTACATAAAGCCCTCCCTCATTCAAGCTAGGCTGCGTTCAGCCACGACAAAACATAAACTGTTTATGTAAATAGAAACGTGTGGGTTGAACACTGCAACTACAGCAGCCAAGAATTTTCAGATCTTCATACTTATAAATACAAAACATAAAATACATAAAATACATAAAATACTAAAAACAAACAGAACATCTTTTACTGTTTCATACATCAAGCTACAGCGGCCACACTTGTAGAGGACTTTAAATATATATACTAACTCTTATTCACACAGGTTAATATCACTGAAATCATATATAAATATATATATATATATATATATACACACACACACACAATCACATGAAACATCTACACTATATGTATTTACACTAGCGCTCAAAAGTTTGGGATCACAGTGAAATGTTCTTGTTTTAATGGAGTATCTTCTTCCTTAACACAACAATGGACTGACGGGTCTCTAAAGAAAGTTGTTTCTTTCTGGTCATTGTGAGTCGGTCAGCAAGCCATCAACTGCTAATCTTCAGATACTAAACTAACCTAGAATGTTGTTCCCTTTTATACTCACTTATTAGTAGAATGTTTTTCAGCTGTGATCACAATTGAGCAAGAGTGTCCTAACAACCAATTAGTCCAATAACATCCTTAACTTGGATTGGTGGTCGTACCAGGAGATTTAGACAGAGGACTGAGAATTACTGATAATAGAACTATATGTAAAATAAGCCTCTATACAAAAATAGACTTTAATACAAACATTTTTATTCTTTAAAAATCATCTGACACACTTACATTCATTGTTAAATGGACAATATTGTTTGTGAATTGCATATATATTTATATATATATATATATATATATATATATATATATATATATATATATATATATATATATATATATATATATATATATATATAAAATATCTGGACAGGAGTGAAAGAATATATCAAAAATTCTGCCAATTTTGGAAAACTATCCAAAAAAGTTTTAATTTTAAAAATAGCAAAAATACCACATATTTGATATTCTATTTTATGATACTGCATCTATTCTTTAAAAAACAGTATTGATTTTTAAAGACTAGCCAACAAGTAGCGTAATAATGCACTGCTACCGGTAGAATTTAGCAAACCTACACATGTTTTTACATTTGTTTACTAAAATTAGATTTTTTTAAAAATTGCAATTACATAATTTTTCTTGTAGTATCGCAATATACTGTATCGTAACCCCTGTATCATCATACACATCATATCGCCAGGTTTTCACAAATACACAGTCCTAATACAGACTCAGTGGAGTCTGTTTAACGAACAGCTGCCCGGAATGGGAATCCAACCCTGTTCATCATGTCGCTAAGTGTAATATAATAATATATAATAATATATAGTCTTTAAACAGATAGACAGAACAGTAGCAGTGTTTGTTTAGAGCAATAAGCAAATCCTCTTTTGTGCTGAATGACTATGTACACAAAGTGTTGTTATTTTCTATTTGTATTTGAGTTTTTGATGTTATAGGTGACAATTAACCACAAACCAAGCTTAGTGTTTCTGATAGCACAGATATGCCAATGATGATATTAATAGATCCCACAGTGAAACCCGCTGTGCATGCGCTGATTCTACAGTCAGATTAGACTGTGTGCAACTCAGATCCACAACACCAGACTAAACCACATGAACAGACTCGGTCAGGACTCACCTGTGCACCAAAGGCAGAGGGAGAAAGTACAGCGCAGACGTGGTGTCCAGCCCGCAGTCCAGCATGATCGTGGTGGATTTGAACTTGAGGACATTGCACGGCAGCGTCGGATGACCTGACAAACAGTACTGGACAAAACGAAGACTTCATATTAGAAAATGACTTTATTATTTTTTTATTTTTATTAATTTTATTATTTTTTATTATTATTATATTATTATCCAGTCTTTTCAATGAGATTTTAATGAGATTTCAATGAGAACTTTAACTTTTTCAACTTGTTCTATGTGCCAAAGCACTTATCATTTATTTGTATCTGATCATTTTCAAGTTTTCTTTCATCCTTTAAGGCTGAATAGCTGCTCTCTGATTGGCTGTCCAGCACTGAGCCAGCCTGAAACACTGCTTATAGCTTATAAATATGAGTGACAACACAAAAAGAGTGAATTCATAAATGGGCTGTATGAACGTGGGGTGAAGGTTATGTTTTGAAACGGTATCAAATATGTAATTACTGCATCAAATTCCCTTTTAACTTCTTTGGAAATGAAAAAAAATGTATTATATTACATATTATATTACATATAAGTCCTTTAAATGATTTGGATGTTTACACGATCAAAACTGCACAGTCCATCTCAGGAGCAGCCTTCCCCTCACTACAGAACATCTACCACACCAGGGTCACCAGGAGGGCCCACAACATAATCAGGGACAGTACACACCCCCAGCACACACTCTTCACACGTTTACCTTCAGGCAGACGTTACAGGAGTGTGAAGTCCAGGACCACAAGACTGACAAACAGTTTCTACTCACAGGCCATCAGGCTTCTGAACACCTCACGCACTACCTCTCTAACCTCACCTCTCTGAACTGGTTTTAACTGGTCTGATTTAAACTAAACCTTACACTCACTGTACTGCTGTTTACATTCACTGTACTGCTGTTTACATACAATACTGTTACACTCACTGTACTGCTGTTTACATACAATACTGTTACACTCACTGTACTGCTGTTTACATCCAATACTGTTTACATTCACTGTACTGCTGTTTATATACAAAACTGGTTACACTCACTGTACTGCTGTTTATATACAATACTGTTACATTTACTGTACTGCTGTTTACATACAATACTGTTACACTCACTGTACTGCTGTTTACATACAATACTGTTACACTCACTGTACTGCTGTTTACATACAATACTGTTTACACTCACTATACTGCTGTTTACATACAATACTGTTAACATTCACTGTACTGCTGTTTACATACAATACTGTTACACTCTCTGTACTGCTGTTTACATACAATACTGTTACACTCACTGTACTGCTGTTTACATACAATACTGTTTACATTCACTGTACTGCTGTTTACATACAATACTGTTTACATTCACTGTACTGCTGTTTATATACAATACTGTTTACATTCACTGTACTGCTGTTTATATACAATACTGTTTACATTCACTGTACTGCTGTTTACATACAATACTGTTTACATTCACTGTACTGCTGTTTACATACAATACTGTTTACATTCACTGTACTGCTGTTTATATACAATACTGTTTACATTCACTGTACTGCTGTTTACATACAATACTGTTTACACTCACTGTACTGCTGTTTACATACAATACTGTTTACACTCACTGTACTGCTGTTTACATACAATACTGTTACACTCACTGTACTGCTGTTTACATACAATACTGTTACACTCACTGTACTGCTGTTTACATACAATACTGTTTACATTCACTGTACTGCTGTTTACATACAATACTGTTTACACTCACTGTACTGCTGTTTATATACAAAACCGGTTACACTCACTGTACTGCTGTTTACATACAATACTGTTTACACTCACTGTACTGCTGTTTACATACAATACTGTTACACTCACTGTACTGCTGTTTACATACAATACTGTTTACACTCACTGTACTGCTGTTTACATACAATACTGTTACACTCACTGTACTGCTGTTTACATACAATACTGTTTACACTCACTGTACTGCTGTTTATATACAATACTGTTTACACTCACTGTACTGCTGTTTATATACAATACTGTTTACATTCACTGTACTGCTGTTTACATACAATACTGTTACACTCACTGTACTGCTGTTTACATACAATACTGTTACACTCACTGTACTGCTGTTTACATACAATACTGTTTACACTCACTGTACTGCTGTTTACATACAATACTGTTTACACTCACTGTACTGCTGTTTACATACAATACTGTTACACTCACTGTACTGCTGTTTACATACAATACTGTTTACACTCACTGTACTGCTGTTTACATACAATACTGTTTACACTCACTGTACTGCTGATTACATACAATACTGTTTACATTCACTGTACTGCTGTTTACATACAATACTGTTTACACTCACTGTACTGCTGTTTACATACAATACTGTTTACACTCACTGTACTGTTTACATACAATACTGTTTACATTCACTGTACTGCTGTTTACATACAATACTGTTTACATTCACTGTACTGCTGTTTACATACAATACTGTTTACACTCACTGTACTGTTTACATACAATACTGTTACACTCACTGTACTGCTGTTTACATACAATACTGTTTACATTCACTGTACTGCTGTTTACATACAATACTGTTTACACTCACTGTACTGCTGTTTACATACAATACTGTTTACACTCACTGTACTGCTGTTTACATACAATACTGTTTACATTCACTGTACTGCTGTTTACATACAATACCGTTTACACTCACTGTACTGCTGTTTACATACAATACTGTTACACTCACTGTACTGCTGTTTACATACAATACTGTTTACATTCACTGTACTGCTGTTTACATACAATACTGTTTACATTCACTGTATTGCTGTTTACATACAATACTGTTTACACTCACTGTACTGCTGTTTACATACAATACTGTTACACTCACTGTACTGCTGTTTACATACAATACTGTTTACACTCACTGTACTGCTGTTTACATACAATACTGTTTACACTCACTGTACTGCTGTTTACATACAATACTGTTTACACTCACTGTACTGCTGTTTACATACAATACTGTTACACTCACTGTACTGCTGTTTACATACAATACTGTTTACATTCACTGTACTGCTGTTTACATACAATACTGTTTACATTCACTGTACTGCTGTTTACATACAATACTGTTACACTCACTGTACTGCTGTTTACATACAATACTGTTTACACTCACTGTACTGCTGTTTACATACAATACTGTTTACATTCACTGTACTGCTGTTTACATACAATACTGTTACACTCACTGTACTGCTGTAAACATACAATACTGTTTACATTCACTGTACTGCTGTTTACACATAATACTGTTTACACTCACTGTACTGCTGTTTACATACAATACTGTTACACTCACTGTACTGCTGTAAACATACAATACTGTTTACATTCACTGTACTGCTGTTTACATACAATACTGTTTACATTCACTGTACTGCTGTTTATATACAATACTGTTTACATTCACTGTACTGCTGTTTACATACAATACTGTTTACACTCACTGTACTGCTGTTTACATACAATACTGTTTACACTCACTGTACTGCTGTTTACATACAATACTGTTTACATTCACTGTACTGCTGTTTACATACAATACTGTTTACATTCACTGTACTGCTGTTTACATACAATACTGTTTACACTCACTGTACTGCTGTTAACATACAATACTGTTTACATTCACTGTACTGTTGTTTATATACAATACTGTTTACATTCACTGTACTGCTGTTTACATACAATACTGTTTACACTCACTGTACTGCTGTTTACATACAATACTGTTTACATTCACTGTACTGCTGCTTACATACAATACTGTTACACTCACTGTACTGCTGTTTACATATAATACTGTTTACATTCACTGTACTGTTGTTTATATACAATACTGTTTACATTCACTGTACTGTTGTTTATATACAATACTGTTTACATTCACTGTACTGCTGTTTACATACAATACTGTTTACACTCACTGTACTGCTGTTTACATACAATACTGTTTACACTCACTGTACTGCTGTTAACATACAATACTGTTTACATTCACTGTACTGTTGTTTATATACAATACTGTTTACATTCACTGTACTGTTGTTTATATACAATACTGTTTACATTCACTGTACTGCTGTTTACATACAATACTGTTTACATTCACTGTACTGCTGTTTACATACAATACTGTTTACACTCACTGTACTGCTGTTTACACATAATACTGTTTACATTCACTGTACTGCTGTTTACATACAATACTGTTTACACTCACTGTACTGCTGTTTACATACAACACTGTTTACATTCACTGTATTGCTGCTTACATACAATACAGTTTACACTCACTGTACTGCTGTTTACATACAATACTGTACACACTCACTGTACTGCTGTTTACATACAATACTGTTTACATTCACTGTACTGCTGTTTACATACAATACTGTTTACACTCACTGTACTGCTGTTTACATACAATACTGTTTACATTCACTGTACTGCTGTTTACATTTAATACTGTTTACATACACTGTACTGCTGTTTACATACAACACTGTTTACATTCACTGTATTGCTGCTTACATACAATACAGTTTACACTCACTGTACTGCTGTTTACATACAATACTGTTTACACTCACTGTACTGCTGTTTACAAACAATACTGTTTACATTCACTGTACTGCTGTTTACATACAATACTGTTTACACTCACTGTACTGCTGTTTACATACAATACTGTTTACATTCACTGTACTGCTGTTTACATACAATACTGTTTACACTCACTGTACTGCTGTTTACATACAATACTGTACACACTCACTGTACTGCTGTTTACATACAATACTGTTTACACTCACTGTACTGCTGTTTACAAACAATACTGTTTACACTCACTGTACTGCCGTTTACATACAATACTGTTTACACTCACTGTACTGCTGTTTATATACAATACTGTTTACATTCACTGTACTGCCGTTTACATATAATACTGTTACACTCACTGTACTGCTGTTTACAAACAATACTGTTTACATTCACTGTACTGCTGTTTACATACAACACTGTTTACATTCACTACTTGCACAAACATTATTGTTTACATTTGTTACTTTCAACTTGCATTTATGTCTGCTGCTCTTCATACTTGCACATAAAAACACACGTAACTTTTACCTTTTATTCTTTAACAATAAAAATACTATTATTTAGTTCAACTTATATTATTATATTTGGTATGTTTTGTATATATTTTTATTATTTCTTTTTTTTTTGTTATCTTTATCTATTGGTGATTGGAGAAACAGCAAAGTAAGAATTTCATTGCACAGTGTAACTGTCTGTTCTGCTGTACATATGACAATAAAAAAATCTAAAGTTGTAATACAATTCTGGAAATTTGTTGGAGTGCTCCTTTAACGAGGAAAGCAGCCTGATATTGTGTCACTGAAGAGGCTGAAGTTGGCTGCTTGTTGAAGTTTTCCGTTCCACCTTAAATGAAGCAGCAGTTACATTTTGATGAACTATTTAAGGTGGAACTGAAAATTCCAACAAGTAGCAGCTATTGTACATTAGCTTCATGGCTAACTCTCCCGGCACATTATTAAACTTTTAGCCTTCCGAGGCTCTCAGGGTCGCGTCTGGGTCCGTCCGAGCCTCGAAAAATAAATAAGACACTTAAATAAACTCACCAATTTCATGTTTTATTACTCTGAGCTGATTTTTGAGCTGATATTTAGGCGGCTTGCTTCTGTTTTCTTGGCTGCAGTGTGTCGGTGAAGAAGAACCAGCGCTCTGCGGGCGACACCGCCATCTAGAGCCCAGGAGGAGCAGGAGTAGTGTTATGGGGGTGGGCGATAACACTGAATTTTCAGTTCATTAATTTAATAAGTTTATTATATTAAATTCCATCCGATACGACGTAGTTGTGGTAGTTTAAGCTAAGCCTGTCCTCCGGTCTGAAGCTAAACGGCTAAAAGCCAACAAGAAAGACGTTTTAACCCTTTATTTTGACCTTTATTTAATACTGGAGGGCATAAGGATGTATTCCAATAAAGAATCATTAAAGAAAACGCACCTTTATCTTTTAATATTATAACACGTACTGCAATCTACAATCTACTGCAAACAGTCCTGGAGCAGTAACACTGCTACTGAGTGCTGATTGGTCAGCATTACTGCTACTAAATATTGATTGGTTAGCATTATTGCTACTTAACACTGATAGGTTAATTGTGCTGCTACTGAATGATGATTTGTTAGCATTACTGTTACTGAGTGCTGATTGCTTGGCATGAGTTGGCTGACTGGTTGACACTGTTCTTTAATGGAACAAATAATTAAACTCACACATTTTGTTAAGCACAGGCTGCAACAGCAACCCCATACAATACAACTTACTGGGGGACCATTTCAGTGGTCTATGTGTTTAACATGTGAATAACAAAGAGGCCTCACCCCTGATAACAGCATGACCACGCCCATGAAAACAATGAGGCCTCACCCCACCTGATAATGTAGCCCGACAAGACCCCACTGATAAGCACTTGCTTCGTTAGTAATAATGTAATACTATAATGTAGTAATTAGTAATAAATGATGATAACCATAAACATGTGTTTGTTGTTTTCTAGCTGTTGATAAATAAACACAGATATTGGTGTCAGAGCCAGTTTCCACATTTTACTGAACTGCTAGCAGACAGACGTACCTGAGATACAGAGATGATGTGTAATGTGAAGAGCTGAAGTGCTTTTGTTATTACTTTGATTTGGGATGATCTGGAAAAGAAGCACTACAATATGAACTGTGTATGTACAGTGTATGTACAGTAGTTTCTGACCTCAGTATAGTAATAAAGGTGCACAATAAGTACAATAAATAAATAAACTGGTGACCTGTCCATGGTGTACCCAGCTTTCGTTCGCCCGCTGACACTCTGATTGGCTCCAGTCCCTCTGTGACCTCGAATACTGGCATAAAGCGGAAGATAATAAATATATATCAGATATATATATATATATATATATATATATATATATATATATATATATATATATATATATATATATATATATATATATCCATCTATTATGTGTGTGTGTGTGTGTGTGTGTGTGTGTGTGTGTGTGTGATGCTAACCATAAACAGTACCCAAAATAACTATTCTACAGGAGAGGAGCTGTTTCAGAGATTTTTTTCAGAACTGTTTTGGAGCATTTCTATTGGTCCATTCATTATGACATTTTCACACAATGTAAATTTTGCCAAAAAAAAAAAAAAAAAAAAAAATATATATATATATATATATATATATATATATATATATATATATATATATATATATATATATATATATATATATATATATATATATATATACATACAAATATATACACAAAATTATAAGAAACAATACTGCCAAGAAGGCAGTATACAGATGATGGGCGTGTCTTTATGACTCAATGGGGCGTGTCTTCGTGGGCGTGTTCGCTCAGTGGGCGTATCTGTATGGGTGTGCGCTCCGTGGGCGTGTCTGTGTGGGCGTGTCCTCGCGGCTCCTGTCCGGTTGCTAATCCTCCACCTGCCTCAGTCCGGAGCTGCAGGGGAGGAAAATGGCGAGAGGCAGGAAAGTAAACAGGTGGAAGTTTGTCCTTCTTCAGCGGGGAGGGTGTCAGAGCCTCTAGAGATCAACACGGAGTTCCTTAACTTAGAAACAGTCTGAGTAAAAGCGCTCCGGGCGAACTTAGTTTGTTGTTGTTGTTGGTGTTTTCCTGTCTGGATGACAGCCAGTCAGTCAGTCAGTCAGCCTAACTGGTTAGCAGAGCGAGCTAAATCTGTGCCCTCTCTCTCTCTCTCTCTCTCTCTCTCTCTCTCTCTCTCGGTCTGTATTCCTCCGTTTACCTCCTGTTTTCTTTTACTTCTCCTGTTCGTAAAGGAATGAGGAACTCCAGGATATCCTTTCGGCGGATTGAGGTTTTAGTGACTGTCAACATTCACAGCGGCGGTGAAGTTTAAGGCGGTGTAGCTCCGTAATCCTGATCCCTAAGACGAGCTGCCTGCAGGTTATGACAGGAAACGTGCTCAGCGGCTCGGTTCGGGTGGAGTAAACAGGTACAGTTGGAGCAGTGCCACTTTATTCGACGTGCAGGACTCTGTGGAGCAAACTTTCCCACTTTACATGTAACCTGTCCGGCTGTTTTAGGCACATCAGCGACCCCAGAGACCCCACAGCCATGGATGACTCCAGTATGAATGAGTCTAATGTGAAGGTGGCTGTTCGGGTCAGACCCATGAACAGGAGAGGTAAGAAACACCACAGCCCTCCACACAACTCCTCACAGCTGCTGCAGAGGTGGGACCAACCACAGAGCTCCTCAAGTCACATGGTGTTTATATTTAATGAGACACTAATTATTATATTAAGGCCACAAATTAACACATTAACACCAGAAATCAAATGGCCTCAATATAATCGTTTGTGGGATCAGTATAGTAAATTGTGGCCTCAATATAGTAAACAATGTGCAAATATAGCCATTTATGACCTCAACATACTAGATTCTGAACTTTATATACTAATTCATGTGTACAGTATACTCATTTGTGGCCTAAAAATAGTAAAATGTGGCCTCAATATAGTAATATATGTACAAAATATATTAATTTGTGGCCACAATATAGTAATTTATGAGCACAATATATTCATTTATGGCCTCAGTATAGTAATTTACATGCACAGGATATTAATATGTGGCCACTAAATAGTAAACATGGCCTCCATATAGTAATTTATGTGCACAATATTTTAATTTGTGGCCTCACTATAATAATGTTTGGGTTCAGTATAGTAAATTGTGGCCTCAATATAGTAAACAATGTGCAAATATAGCCATTTACGACCGCAGTATACTAGATTCTGAACTTTAAATATTATTTTATGTGCACAATATACTAATTTGTGGCCTCAAAATAGTCAAATATGGCCCCATAGTGGCTCATGTGCACCATATATTGATTAGTGGCCTTAGTGTAGTAAAATGTGGCGCCAGTATAGTTATTAAAATGCACTGTATATTAGTTTGGGGCCTCAGTGTAGTTAAATGTGGCCTCAATATAGTAAATATTGTATAAATTTATGGACTCAGTATAGTAGTATAGACCTAATATATTAATTCATGTGCACAGTATATTAATTTGCGGCCTCAGTGTAATAGTTTGTGGCCGCAATATAATATAGTAATTAAAGTGCACAGTATATTAATATGTGGCCACAATATATTAATTTCTGACCTCAATAGAGTAAAATGGGTCCTCAGTGTAGTCATTTGTGTACACAATGTATACATTTGTGGCCTTAATATATTAGTTTCTGACCCCAATGTAGTAAAGAGTGGCCTCAATATAATAATGCACGTGTACTATATAGTAATTTGTTGCAGTATAGTTACTCTAGCTCTCAGTATAGTAACTCATTGCATCAATATGTTAATTTAAAGCCCCACCTTATTAAAATTAATCCTAATTTCACTGGGGGGCTTCATCAAAACAGCTCAAAACCTAAATAAACATGTTCTTACTTTATTACTGTATTAAGATATAGACTGTAATATTTTACACCCCTTCACAAAAAAACAAACAAACAAACAACACTAACAGGTTTGAATGCCAGAGTAACTATTTCAGTTCATTCATATCCATGTACTCAGGAGCAACTAGATAGTGTTTTTGAACGACAGTGTGTTTAAACTAAAGTCTATTAGTGAGGAATGTTCTCTGCTTCACACTCACTTACACTTCAGTTGTTATCTATTCCTTTTTCTAATATATCATTCTGTTACTGGATGTTCCACTGCAGGCCTATAACTGTACACTGTAAGGGGAACTCCACCAATTTTTCAAAATTCCCACATGATTCAGTATAAACAGAGTCATTCAGAGTGGGTTTGGTGTGAAATGTTCAGATGTTGTTTACAGTGATGGTGATGGTAACCAGGGGTCTCCATGTCTTACAACACAAATATTGACATTAGATAAATATATAGACTATTGAAACCACCAGAGTATGTATTATAATTGTTCTTTCTTTGCCTGCACCTCTCTTCCATGATTAAAAATAAGACTTAGCTCTAAACTTCTTTGCAAAACTTTCATGAAGTGTATTGTCACTGTCCTAAGAAAAAGTATCTCCAGAATGGTAACGTTACAGCTGTTTTGAAGCATTTCTATTCTATTCTGATCTCAATATAGTAGATTCTGGACTATACACTGCACAGTATACTAATTTGTGTCCTCAGTATAATGTGGCCCCTGTATAGTAATTAAAGTGCACAGTATGTTAATTTGTGGCCTCAGTGTTGTATAATGTGGCCCCAGTATAATAATTAAAGTGCACAGTATATTAATTTGTGGCCTCAGTGTAGTATAATGTGGCCCCAGTATAGTAATTAAAGTGCACAGTATATTAATTTGTGGCCTCAGTGTTGTATAATGTGGCCCCAGTATAATAATTAAAGTGCACAGTATATCAATTTGTGGCCTCAGTGTAGTAGTTTGTGGCCCGGGTATAGTATAATGTGGCCCCAGTATAGTAATTAAAGTGCACAGTATATTCATTTGTGGCCTCAGTGTAGTATAATGTGGCCCCAGTATAGTAATTAAAGTGCACAGTATGTTCATTTGTGGCCCCAGTATAGTAATTAAAGTGCACAGTATATTAATTTGTGGCCTCAGTGTAGTATAATGTGGCCCCAGTATAGTAATTAAAGTGCACAGTATATGCATTTGTGGTCTAAGTATAGTAGTTTGTGGCCCAGGTATAGTAGAATGTGGCCCCAGTATAGTAATTAAAGTGCACAGTATGTTCATTTGTGGCCTCAGTGTAGTAGAATGTGGCCCCAGTATAGTAATTAAAGTGCACAGTATGTTCATTTGTGGCCTCAGTGTAGTAGAATGTGGCCCCAGTATAGTAATTAAAGTGCACAGTATGTTCATTTGTGGCCTCAGTGTAGTAGAATGTGGCCCCAGTATAGTAATTAAAGTGCACAGTATATCAATTTGTGGCCTCAGTGTATTAGTTTGTGGCCCGGCTGTAGTAGAATGTGGCCCCAGTATAGTAATTAAAGTGCACAGTGTATTAGTTTGTGGCCTCAGTGTAGTAGTTTGTGGCCCGGGTATAGTATAATGTGATCCTAATATAGTGTATATATGTATATAGTACTATATATTGTAGTTTTAGGAGTGGACGTCTGGTTACCATCACCACCACTGTGAACAGTTCAGTCTCTATAATAGAGGGTTCATTATTGTTATTAAATTTAGGTTTTAGGCTCCTCTGTTCAGCTGTGACCCCCAGTGTTCCCTTATAAATCAGTGTTGGAAACTAAAGCTCCACAATGAGAGGAAACTAAAATGAAACTAACGAAATGAAACTAAACTCCAAAAAGCTTTAGGACTAATGATAAAGGTAAGAGAGTAAAGATCAGTCACTAGGCTGTGGTGAGTTTGGAGTGGTGCAGGTTGGATTTAGAAGCTGGAAGTGTCCCGTGTACGGGGTCACGCTGCAGCGCTTCCAGAAATGAAAGTGATGTGTGGTGCTTTCCTGTCCGCTTGGAAGAGCTGCGGGTTTTAAGCTGGAGAGCTTCCTGCTGAGCTGTTGTTCACTGCATTGTCTTCCAGCCTGGTTTTAAAGGGCCTATACCACCAAAAATGAATTTTCCTTTGTTTTTGATATTGATAAAGTTTCACATGCGCTGTTCACTCTATACAATCCATATATGAAAAAACTAAAACTGCCAAAAAAAATTTTTTTGAATGTACTGTTTTTGTGATGTCATAAAAATCAATGCATTTCATACACTCACTTGGTCACTTGTCTACACACACTGTCCAGTGTATCAGCTCCACTGACCATATAGGAGCTCCACTTACAGACTGTAGTTCATCTGATTCTCTGTATACTTTATTACTCTGTTCTTTAATGATCAGGACCCCCACAGGACCACCACAGACCACATTATTAGGGAGGTGGTTCATTCTCAGCACTGCAGTGATGCTGACTTGGCGGCGGTGTGTTAGGGTATGTAGTGCGGGTGTGGGTGGATCAGACTGAGTGTTTAAACACTGTGTCCCCTCACTATTAGACACTCCTACTACTTGCTGGTCCACCTTGTAGATGTAAAGTCAGAGACAGGAGCTCATCTGCTGCTGCACAGTTTGTGTTCCTCTAGTTCTTCATCAGTGGTCAGCTTG
This sequence comes from Megaleporinus macrocephalus, assembly GCA_021613375.1. Taxonomy (NCBI): domain Eukaryota; kingdom Metazoa; phylum Chordata; class Actinopteri; order Characiformes; family Anostomidae; genus Megaleporinus; species Megaleporinus macrocephalus. The sequence continues at coordinate 46,141,554 of CM038707.1, read as the reverse complement.
TGGGGGTCCTGACCACTAAAGAAGAAAGTAGCAGATGGACTTCAGTCTGTAACTGTAGCTCCTATATGGTCAGAGAGGCTGAGAAACTGGGCAATGAGTGGAAATACAAGGAGGTGTACCTAATAAAGTGGCTAGTGAGTGTTTTATGCACTGCTTTGTGAATGCATAACACAGAGCAGCCAATCAGAACTGAGGGTATTTGCTTATGTCCATGTTAAAGGTGCAGTAACAGCAAACTGTTTCTGTCTAATGGATTGAGAGAGGTTTGAAAGAGGTCCGTATCTTTGGGTACATAAACCCACACAGTGTATATATACACAATACACAATACACACCGCTGGAAAAGCAGGATATGGGCTCTTTAATGGAATATTGCCAGAGCTAATTCCAGAGGAATTACTCAGTGAGCTGACGCTGTGGTGTATTCCTGGTTCAGCACTGCTCTTGTTGGTTGGTCAGAGGGTCCGTCGAAGCTCCTGTCACTGTTTAATGCAATGCTTGTTTATTTTATTCTAAAAATAAGCCAAAGCCTAGATTTTCAGTGGTTCATAACCGTTAAACTACTGCACTCTAGTCTAGAACTAGACTTAATCAGTGTCCATGAAACTAATTCCCATTTGTGTTCCATTTGCAAGGGCGTAGGTGTGAGTTTGACATTGGGGGGAACACATTTGCTAATATGAATCAAAGCCCACCCTGTCCTCTAAATATGTAGGTAAGGTAGTAAATCACTGTATGTATAGTGACGTAGCACAACATTTGTGGAATTACAGTAAATTATAAATAAATAAACAAAATACAGCATTATCTGTACGTCTGTTTATTATTAGATAAATCCAATAAAAGCTCACTTTACAAACTAAACTAGATGCTCCACATTACATGGTACTGTTTCAGAAAACTTTTAAACTATACATACAATGTCTGGATTAGGAGTGGGCGATATGGCCCTACAATAATATCATGATATTTCATGGAATTTTTGTGATAACGATACTTTTGGCGATTTGACAAGACATTGAATTAAAAAAAATATTTCAAGAATACACTACTGCAACAAAATGAAAACTTAATTTTATTATTGTATACGATATGATATGGTACACCCCTAACTGAGATATTAAAAAATACAAGAATTTATCAGATTGTAACAGAAGTTAATGATCCAGAATGTCACAATACTAAATAATGCACTCCAAATATCTCCATATATCCAGGACTGAAGTAAAGTGAATGATACTGGAGATAAAATCTGTATCTAGTAGATATATAATGGGAAATGAGAAAACAGTAAAAAACAGTAAAAGTAGTACCCTGGTGTGATAATTAGATATGGCACGATATGTCAGGGTATAATATCGTTCATGATGTTCAAAAATGTTGGTGATATTATTGTGTACGATACAAAATGGCACACCCCTAATCTGGATTATATACATATATAACTAAGAAATATATTATTATCTTTGGAGTATAATGCTGAAATGAAATGATAAATAAATGTATGTTGAGGTTTCCTGACTAGACTAGACTAATATTAATGTTAGACAGTAAGGCTGTGTCCCAAACAGCACCTTCTGGAACATTACACACTGCACTACTGACTGCACTTCTAACTCTGGTGTCCTTTTATTTATTTATTAATTAATTAATTTATTTTATTTATTATATTTTATTTATTACGTATGTAGTGTAGTAGCAGTCTGCAGTTTGGGGCGTGGCCAGATAGTAATGTAACTTTACGTTTCAGAGTCTTTCTAACTAAAGTTAATATAAACGTTAGCTAACCCAAACCCTCCTCGTCTGTTACCATAACAACACATTATACTAAAGCTGGTTTATTACAGTATTTGGTTTATTACACCCCCCCTTTCTTACAAGTCTGACTTCAGAGCAGTGGAGACGTGTTCTCTGGAGTGACCAATCACACTTCTCTGTCTGGCAATTCTATGAACAAACATTGTACTAGGTGTAAAGTTTGGTGGAGGGGGGATTATGGTGTGGGGTTGTTTTTCAGGAGGTGGGCTCGGACCCTTAGTTCCAGTGAAAGGAACTCTTAATGCTTCAGCAGACCAAGAGACTCTGGACAATTTCATGCTCCCAATTTTGCGAGGACAGTTTGGGGACGGCCCCTTCCTGTTCCAACATGACTGCCCACCAGTGCACAGAGCAGCTCCATAAAGACATGGAGGAGCGAGTTTGGTGTGGAAGAACTTGACTGGCCTGCAAAGAGTCCTAACCTCAACCTGATAGAACACCTTTGGGATGAATTAGAGCGGAGACTGTGAGACAGACCTTCTCGTCCAATATCAGTGTCTGACCTCACAGATGAACGGTCAAACATTCCCATAAACACTCTCCTAAACCGTGTGGAGAGACTTCCCAGAAGATCTGAAGCTGTTATTGCTGCCGACATCATATTAAACCCTATGGATTAAGAATGAGACGCCACTCAAGTTCAAGTTCTTATGGGAGTCAACACAGACAAGACAATACTTTAGGTTCTGGTTTCTTCTGTCTGTAATCAGAGTCTGTATTAGTAGAGTTGATTCAATGTTTTTTTCTGTCTAACACAGAGAAGGACCTGAAGACCAAGTGTGTGGTGGAGATGGAGGGGAACCAGACGGTGCTGCATCCAGCAAACAGCAACCTCGGAAAGGGGGACAGTAGGTAGGTCTGCGTTTAATAGGGATGTGCTTTCAGATTTTTATATCTGGGTGACGTTGTTGATAATGTTGATAAGGGTGGTGCAGTGGTTAGCTCTGTCGCCATGGAGCAAGAAAAGCCTGAACTCGATTAGGATTAACCTGGGTTTGGTTTCAGTGTCTGAGTGGAGTGTGTACGGTCTCTCAGTGTCTGTGTGGAGTGTGTATGGTCTCCCAGTGTCTGTGTGGAGTGTGTACGGTCTCTCAGTGTCTGTGTGTAGTCTGTATGGTCTCCCAGTGTCTGTGTGGAGTGTGTATGGTCTTCCAGTGTCTGTGTGGAGTGTGTATGGTCTCTCAGTGTCTGTGTGGAGTGTGTATGGTCTCTCAGTGTCTGTGTGGAGTGTGTATGGTCTCTCAGTGTCTGTGTGGAGTGTGTACGGTCTCTCAGTGTCTGTGTGGAGTGTGTATGGTCTCTCAGTGTCTGTGTGGAGTGTGTACGGTCTCCCAGTGTCTGTGTGGAGTGTGTATGGTCTCTCAGTGTCTGTGTGGAGTGTGTATGGTCTCTCAGTGTCTGTGTGGAGTGTGTACGGTCTCTCAGTGCCTGTGTGGAGTGTGTACGGTCTCCCAGTGTCTGTGTGGAGTTTGTATGGTCTCCCAGTGTCTGTGTGTAGTCTGTATGGTCTCTCAGTGTCTGTGTGGAGTGTGTATGGTCTCCCAGTGTCTGTGTGGAGTGTGTATGGTCTCCCAGTGTCTGTGTGGAGTGTGTACGGTCTCTCAGTGTCTGTGTGGAGTGTGTACGGTCTCTCAGTGTCTGTGTGGAGTGTGTACGGTCTCCCAGTGTCTGTGTGGAGTGTGTACGGTCTCTCAGTGTCTGTGTGGAGTGTGTACGGTCTCTTAGTGTCTTTGTGGAGTGTGTACGGTCTCTCAGTGTCTGTGTGGAGTGTGTACGGTCTCCCAGTGTCTGTGTGGAGTGTGTACGGTCTCTCAGTGTCTGTGTGGAGTGTGTACGGTCTCCCAGTGTCTGTGTGGAGTGTGTATGGTCTCCCAGTGTCTGTGTGGAGTGTGTACGGTCTCCCAGTGTCTGTGTGGAGTGTGTACGGTCTCCCAGTGTCTGTGTGGAGTGTGTACGGTCTACCAGTGTCTGTGTGGAGTGTGTATAGTCTTCCAGTGTCTGTGTGGAGTGTGTATGGTCTCTCAGTGTCTGTGTGGAGTGTGTACGGTCTCCCAGTGTCTGTGTGGAGTGTGGATGGTCTCTCAGTGTCTGTGTGGAGTGTATATGGTCTCTCAGTGTCTGTGTGGAGTCTGTACGATCTCCCAGTGTCTGTGTGGAGTGTATATGGTCTCCCAGTGTCTTTGTAGAGTGTGTACAGTCTCTCAGTGTCTGTGTGGAGTGTGTACGGTCTCTCTGTGTGGAGTGTGTACAGTCTCTCAGTGTCTGTGTGGAGTGTGTATGGTCTCCCAGTGTCTGTGTGGAGTGTGTTTGGTCTCTCAGTGTCTGTGTGGAGTTTGTATGGTCTCTCAGTGTCTGTGTGGAGTGTGTATGGTCTCCCAGTGTCTTTGTGGAGTGTGTATGGTCTCCCAGTGTCTGTGTGGAGTGTGTATGGTCTCCCAGTGTCTGTGTGGAGTGTGTATGGTCTCCCAGTGTCTGTGTGGAGTGTGTATGGTCTCTCAGTGTCTGTGTGGAGTGTGGATGGTCTCTCAGTGTCTGTGTGGAGTGTATATGGTCTCTCAGTGTCTGTGTGGAGTCTGTACGGTCTCCCAGTGTCTGTGTGGAGTGTGTATGGTCTCTCAGTGTCTTTGTAGAGTGTGTACAGTCTCTCAGTGTCTGTGTGGAGTGTGTACGGTCTCTCTGTGTGGAGTGTGTACAGTCTCTCAGTGTCTGTGTGGAGTGTGTATGGTCTCCCAGTGTCTGTGTGGAGTGTGTTTGGTCTCTCAGTGTCTGTGTGGAGTGTGTACGGTCTCTCAGTGTCTGTGTGGAGTGTGTACGGTCTCCCAGTGTCTGTGTGGAGTGTGTATGGTCTCTCAGTGTCTGTGTGGAGTGTGTACGGTCTCCCAGTGTCTGTGTGGAGTGTGTATGGTCTCCCAGTGTCTGTGTGTAGTCTGTATGGTCTCCCAGTGTCTGTGTGGAGTGTGTATGGTCTCCCAGTGTCTGTGTGTAGTCTGTATGGTCTCCCAGTGTCTGTGTGTAGTCTGTATGGTCTCTCAGTGTCTGTGTGGAGTGTGTATGGTCTCCCAGTGTCTGTGTGGAGTCTGTATGGTCTCCCAGTGTCTGTGTGGAGTGTGTATGGTCTCTCAGTGTCTGTGTGTAGTCTGTATGGTCTCTCAGTGTCTGTGTGGAGTGTGTATGGTCTCCCAGTGTCTGTGTGGAGTGTGTATGGTCTCCCAGTGTCTGTGTGGAGTGTGTATGGTCTCTCAGTGTCTATGTGGAGTGTGTATGGTCTCCCAGTGTCTGTGTGTAGTCTGTATGGTCTCCCAGTGTCTGTGTGGAGTGTGTATGGTCTCTCAGTGTCTATGTGGAGTGTGTATGGTCTCCCAGTGTCTGTGTGTAGTCTGTATGGTCTCCTTGAAGAAGGCAGGTTATGGGCTCTTTAATGGACTGTTGCTAATTTCAGAGGAGTTGCTCAGTCGGCTGGCTCTGTCACCTGTTCTTGTTTCAGCACTGCTCTTGTTGTCGAGTGGTCTGTCAGAACTGTCAAAACTCCCATCAATTTTTAATGTTCAGTCGAAATTATTCATGTAATTTTTGTGATGGATTAGTTTATAGTTTAATAGTTGTTTTGTAAAAGTTTGTAAGATGTAGTCAAGCTGTAGATTAAAGCTGTATATTAAAGCTGTATATTAAAGCTGTATATTAAAGCTGTATATTAAAGCTGTATATTAAAGCTGTAGATTAAAGCTGTATATTAAAGCTGTATATTAAAGCTGTATATTAAAGCTGTAGATTAAGGCTGTAGATTAAGGCTGTAGATTAAAGCTGTATATTAAAGCTGTATATTAAAGCTGTAGATTAAAGCTGTAGATTAAAGCTGTAGATAAAAGATGTAGATTAAAGCTGTATATTAAAGCTGTATATTAAAGCTGTAGATTAAGGCTGTAGATTAAAGCTGTAGATTAAAGCTGTATATTAAAGCTGTATATTAAAGCTGTAGATTAAAGCTGTAGATTAAAGCTGTATATTAAAGCTGTATATTAAAGCTGTATATTAAAGCTGTATATTAAAGCTGTAGATTAAAGCTGTATATTAAAGCTGTATAGTAAGGCTGTATATTAAAGCTGTATATTAAAGCTGTAGATTAAAGCTGTAGATTAAAGCTATATATTAAAGCTGTAGATTAAAGCTGTAGATTAAGGCTGTAGATTAAAGCTGTAGATTAAAGCTGTAGATTAAAGCTGTATATTAAAGCTGTAGATTAAAGCTGTATATTAAAGCTGTATATTAAGGCTGTATATTAAAGCTGTATATTAAAGCTGTAGATTAAAGCTGTATATTAAAGTTGTAGATTAAAGCTGTAGATTAAGGCTGTAGATTAAAGCTGTAGATTAAAGCTGTAGATTAAGGCTGTAGATTAAAGCTGTAGATTAAAGCTGTATATTAAAGCTGTAGATTAAAGCTGTATATTAAAGCTGTAGATTAAAGCTGTATATTAAAGCTGTATATTAAAGCTGTAGATTAAAGCTGTATATTAAAGCTGTATATTAAAGCTGTATATTAAAGCTGTAGATTAAAGCTGTAGATTAAAGCTGTATAGTAAGGCTGTATATTAAAGCTGTATATTAAAGCTGTATATTAAAGCTGTAGATTAAAGCTGTAGATTAAAGCTGTAGATCAAAGCTGTAGATTAAAGCTGTATTTTAAAGCTGTATATTAAAGCTGTAGATTAAAGCTGTAGATTAAAGCTGTATATTAAAGCTGTAGATTAAAGCTGTAGATTAAAGCTGTATATTAAAGCTGTAGATTAAAGCTGTAGATTAAAGCTGTATATTAAAGCTGTAGATTAAAGCTGTAGATTAAGGCTGTATATTAAAGCTGTAGATTAAAGCTGTATATTAAAGCTGTATATTAAAGCTGTAGATTAAAGCTGTATATTAAAGCTGTAGATTAAAGCTGTATATTAAAGCTGTAGATTAAGGCTGTAGATTAAAGCTGTATATTAAAGCTGTAGATTAAAGCTGTATATTAAAGCTGTAGATTAAAGCTGTATATTAAAGCTGTAGATTAAGGCTGTAGATTAAAGCTGTATATTAAAGCTGTAGATTAAGGCTGTAGATTAAAGCTGTATATTAAAGCTGTAGATTAAAGCTGTATATTAAAGCTGTAGATTAAAGCTGTATATTAAAGCTGTAGACTAAAGCTGTAGATTAAGGCTGTAGATTAAAGCTGTAGATTAAAGCTGTAGATTAAAGCTGTATATTAAAGCTGTAGATTAAAGCTGTAGATTAAAGCTGTAGATTAAAGCTGTATATTAAAGCTGTATATTAAAGCTGTAGATTAAAGCTGTAGATTAAAGCTGTATATTAAAGCTGTAGATTAAGGCTGTAGATTAAAGCTGTATATTAAAGCTGTAGATTAAAGCTGTATATTAAAGCTGTAGATTAAAGCTGTATATTAAAGCTGTAGACTAAAGCTGTAGATTAAAGCTGTAGATTAAAGCTGTAGATTAAAGCTGTAGATTAAAGCTGTAGATTAAAGCTGTAGATTAAAGCTGTAGATTAAGGCTGTAGATTAAAGCTGTATATTAAAGCTGTAGATTAAGGCTGTAGATTAAAGCTGTAGATTAAAGCTGTATATTAAAGCTGTAGATTAAAGCTGTATATTAAAGCTGTAGACTAAAGCTGTAGATTAAGGCTGTAGATTAAAGCTGTAGATTAAAGCTGTAGATTAAAGCTGTAGATTAAGGCTGTAGATTAAAGCTGTAGATTAAAGCTGTAGATTAAAGCTGTAGATTAAAGCTGTAGGCTTGGCGCTCCCAGACTGTTTAATTCTTCGAACTGGCGATTAGGCAAAAATATAATATTGCAATACTTAAAATACTTACATTTCCAACATATGTGGTATATGTGTATTGCTTTGTATTGTTGAAGTAATTTATCACAATGATATATATTCTTACATTTAGGACAGTCGTGGGCTGGAGAGGGGCTGTGCGATATTGACAAAATATGATATCTGGATATTTTCTGTAATTAAAAAACGATAATGTAGTGGTGTAGTGGTTAGTATGGTGGTGTAGTGGTTAGTATGGTGGTGTAGTGGTTAGTATGGTGGTGTAGTGGTTAGTATGGTGGTGTAGTGGTTAGTATGGTGGTGTAGTGGTTAGTACGGTGGTGTAGTGGTTAGTACGGTGGTGTAGTGGTTAGTATGGTGGTGTAGTGGTCAGTACGGTGGTGTAGTGGTTAGTATGGTGGTGTAGTGGTCAGTATGGTGGTGTAGTGGTCAGTATGGTGGTGTAGTGGTCAGTACGGTGGTGTAGTGGTTAGTATGGTGGTGTAGTGGTTAGTATGGTGGTGTAGTGGTTAGTACGGTGGTGTAGTGGTTAGTACGGTGGTGTAGTGGTTAGTAAGGTGGTGTAGTGGTTAGTATGGTGGTGTAGAGGTTAGTATGGTGGTGTAGTGGTTAGTATGGTGGTGTAGTGGTCAGTACTGTGGTGTAGTGGTCAGTACAGTGGTGTAG
>CM038707.1:46085738-46128238 GCA_021613375.1 Megaleporinus macrocephalus | reverse complement strand
GTCGACTGTGGAGTTTTTCAGGCTCAGCTGCTTCCTCCTCTCCTCTCTTCTGCTCCTTCACTCCACCCCCTCTCTTCATGCTCTCTCTTGCTCCTTCTTGACAAAAGGTGTGTCTGTTCAGGTAGTCGGGTAATATCCCCCCCCCCCCCCCCCCCGCCTCTGCAGGTGCTCTGTCTCACTGAATAGATCGATTCATGTTTAGAGGCTTTTATTAAAAATGTGTATTTTATTGTAGTTTATTAGATTAAAGGGCCCATGTGGAAAAAACACATTGTCCTCAGTCCTTTAAACAAACATTGTGTGGGTTGTAAACTTTCACTCTGCAGTCCACATATAGAAACCAGGCTGAAATACCAGAGGTGGACGTCTGGTTCCATTCACCACCACTGTAAACAGTTCTGACTGTAGTTTCTCTAGAACAGAGAGTTTCACACTAAACCCACTCTGAATGACTCTGTTTATATAATAACTATTTAATTATGTGAGATATTTAAATATTGGTGATGTTCTTTAAGTTATAGGAGTAGATTAACAGTAGATCAACATTTAAAGGAACTATTTTATATTAACTATTTAGAGGTGGACGTCTGGTTCCATTCACCACCACTGTAAACAGTTCTGACTCTGTAGTTTCTCTAGAACAGAGAGTTTCACACTAAACCCACTCTCAATGACTCTGTTTATATAATAACTATTTAATTATGTTAGATATTTAAATATTGTTAATGTTCTTTAAGTTCTAGGAGTAGATTAGCAGTGCGTGAATAAAGGCTTGTGTTTTCTTATCGATCAAATTTATTGATCTTTTAAACTACTTTCTTTTCTTCCTCATTTGCTGATCAATACAGTGTGTTTTCACAGTTTCTCAGTCTCGCTGCTCCACACGCTCCTCTTTGCCCTGACTTGCTGGCTCCTGTTATACGTGTGGAGGAACTAGAAACAGGTCTTGCAGGCTTGAGCTGAGAGCTGCAGAAGAAAGTTTACTCAGACTTCCTATCAGAGTCAGAGAGTCGGGGCAGAACGTGTGTCTGGCCCGCTTTGGAGTGGCAGTCATTACGCCGCCAGGCGCTCAGCCGCAGGAATTTTTAAGCGTATCTTAATGTTTGCCAAACGTTATGAAATCACTCAGAGAACAAAGAGACCTTAAAGGAGCAGCCCAGCCAAAATTCAGACGTGCAGTCGTCGTATCCCCTCCAGTGGACTCGATCAGCCAAGACGTGTTTAGTATGTGACGTTTGCTTCTACACAGATCAGCCATAACATTAAACCCACCTCCCAGTATCTACACTCACTGTCCACTGTATCAGCTCCACTGACCATACAGGACCTCCACTCACTGTCCACTGTATCAGCTCCACTGACCATACAGGACCTCCACTCACTGTCCACTGTATCAGCTCCACTGACCATACAGGACCTACACTCACTGTCCACTGTATCAGCTCCACTGACCATACAGGACCTACACTCACTGTCCACTGTATCAGCTCCACTGACCATACAGGACCTCCACTCACTGTCCACTGTATCAGCTCCACTGACCATACAGGACCTACACTCACTGTCCACTGTATCAGCTCCACTGACCATACAGGACCTCCACTCACTGTCCACTGTATCAGCTCCACTGACCATACAGGACCTACACTCACTGTCCACTGTATCAGCTCCACTGACCATACAGGACCTCCACTCACTGTCCACTGTATCAGCTCCACTGACCATACAGGACCTCCACTCACTGTCCACTGTGTCAGCTCCACTGACCATACAGGACCTCCACTCACTGTCCACTGTATCAGCTCCACTGACCATACAGGACCTCCACTCACTGTCCACTGTATCAGCTCCACTGACCATACAGGACCTCCACTCACTGTCCACTGTATCAGCTCCACTGTCCATACAGGAGCTCCACTCACTGTTCACTGTATCAGCTCCACTGACCATACAGGACCTACACTTACAGACTGTAGTTCATCTGATTCTCTGTATACTTTATTACTCTGTTCTTTAATGATCAGGACCCCCACAGGACCACCACAGAGCAGATACTATTAGGGAGGTGGATCATTCTCAGCACTGCAGTGACACTGACATAGTGGTGGTGTGTTGGTGTGTGTTGTGCTGGTGTGAGTAGATCAGACACAGCAGTGCTGCTGGAGTATTCAAACACTTGTATCCACTCACTGTCCACTCTATTTGACATGCCTTGTTGCTCGTTGGTGGTCCAGCAGTGACACTGAGGTGTTTAAACACTCCTGCAGCAGCACTGCTGTGACTAATCCACTCACACCAGCACAGCACACTAACACACCACCACCATGTCAGTGTCCCAGCAGTGCAGAGACTATTTTGGGATGTTTTGTGAAATCCCCTCGCTACCCCAGATTACCAGTTGTGTCTCAGGTTGTGGTCAGTCTGCCCCTCTCGCTGACAGATCCTGTGCCAGATATTTCTGGAATGTTCTTTAACAAGCTCCAGCGCTCAGTGCCTGCTTGCGCGGGTGGTACAGAGGGTCTGCTAACTGAAACACTGCGAATGTTTGAGCTTTCAGCTCAGCGTGACCTTTCCAGGGAGGGAAACGAGCTAAACTAGTCTGATCTTCCCACTTAGAACATGACACAGCACAGCAGGGTAAGCGTCAGACTTCACCCAGGACTGTCTGATCACAGAGCTGTCAGGACCAGTAATAAATACAGTCATCAGTGGCAACCAGCGGAGTCCAAGCACTGTTTCTAAATCAGATCAACATTTAGAATAACTAAAATAAAAATAAAATAAAAATATTGACTATTTAGAATAACTATTTTATATTCACTATTTAGAATAACTATTTTATATTGACTATTTAGAGTAACTATTTTATGTTGACTATTTAGAATAAATATTTTATATTGACTATTTAGAATAACTATTTTATATTCACTATTTAGAGTAACTATTTTATATTGACTATTTAGAATAACTATTTTATATTGACTATTTAGAATAACTATTTTATATTGACTATTTAGAATAACTATTTTATATTGACTATTTAGAATAACTATTTTATATTGACTATTTAGAATAACTATTTTATATTGACTATTTAGAGTAAATATTTTATATTGACTATTTAGAATAAATATTTTATATTGACTATTTAGAGTAACTTTTTTATGTTGACGATTTAGAATAACTATTTTATATTGACTATTTAGAATAACTATTTTATATTGACTATTTAGAATAAATATTTTATATTGACTATTTAGAGTAACTTTTTTATGTTGACGATTTAGAATAACTATTTTATATTGACTATTTAGAATAACTATTTTATATTGACTATTTAGAGTAAATATTTTATATTGACTATTTAGAATAACTATTTTATATTGACTATTTAGAATAACTATTTTATATTGACTATTTAGAATAACTATTTTATATTGACTATTTAGAGTAACTTTTTTATGTTGACGATTTAGAATAACTATTTTATATTGACTATTTAGAATAACTATTTTATATTGACTATTTAGAGTAACTATTTTATATTGACTATTTAGAATAACTATTTTATATTGACTATTTAGAATAAATATTTTATATTGACAATTTAGAATAACTATTTTATAATGACTATTTAGAGTAAATATTTTATATTGACTATTTAGAATAACTATTTTATATTGACTATTTAGAATAACTATTTTATATTGACTATTTAGAATAAATATTTTATATTGACTATTTAGAATAACTATTTTATAATGACTATTTAGAATAAATATTTTATATTGACTATTTACAGTAACTATTTTATATTTACTATTTAGAGTAACTATTTTATATTGACTATTTAGAGTAACTATTTTATATTGACTATTTAGAGGAAGTATTTTATACTGACTATTTAGAGGAAGTATTTTATACTGACTATTTAGAGGAACTATTTTATATTGACTATTTAGAGGAACTATTTTATATTGACTATTTAGAATAACAATTTTATATTAACTATTTAGAGTAACTATTTTATATTGACTATTTACAGTAACTATTTTATATTGTCTTTACTATTTAGAATAACTATTTTATATTGTCTTGACTATTTACAGTAACTATTTTATGTTGTCTTTACTATTTAGAGTAACTATTTTATATTGTCTTTATTGTTTAGAGTAACTATTTAATATTGTCTTTACTATTTAGAGTAACTATTTTATATTGTCTTTACTGTTAAAAAACAAGGACTTTGGTACTCACTCTTTTAGGGCATGTGTAGCAGTCCAGAGTTTCTCCAGCAGAGGGCGCTGGCAATAGCAGTTTACTTTTAAGTGCAGCATTTAATAAGAAGAAACACAAATGTATATTCAAAATGTTTGGTATTATATTTTTTAATATGTGGATTTTATGAAATCATATTTTAGGATGTGATGCTTTTTGCATTTCCTCTGGGGCTTTGTGTGTGTGTGGGGGTGGATATTATTATCCATAATAGCCACAATTAAATTATTTTTCTAGATATTAACCAGCCTTTAATACACATGACTATGGGCTGTTTGTTGGGTTAGTATCTATCTAAGTGTGTTGATTTTGCTTTCTCTGTATTGTGAGGTTTATTTTTTGTTTATATTGTTAAATTTTTATTGACTGATTTTTGTCTTATGTGTTTCTGTCTTCATGAACGCAGGAGTCAACCAAAGGTAAGCATTCTTATCTTGATTGTTATCAATTTCTTGCATTAGAGTGCAGTAATGTAACATTTTGGATCTGGTTTGACATCCATGGGGCAGACTTACTGACGTTTTGAGACATTTATTGTCAATATCCTCATAAAATAAGGTTTTATGTCAACCTGATTGTACAAGGTGTTGACTTGTATATTACAAACCAGTAACCAAAATATATTTTTAGATGTTCTATTTAATATTGAACTGTGAAATTGTAAACAATACAGTATTTACAGTATAATAATATTATGCAGTTGTTAATTTGCATTACTTGTTTAGTCACGTTAACTACTTTGAGATGAGATCTTCACGTTTCTGGATATTTCTGGATATTAATGTTATCATAAAGTCTTTCACAATGCTGTGCTTGTTGTAAATGTATTTCTTATTGTGATCTCAGGTGTTTGCGTATGATTACTGCTTCTGGTCTATGGACGAGGCGAACACAGGCAAATTTGCAGGTATGGTTGTTGATGTCGTTTGGGCTGTGAGTCGAGTTTCTTCCACCACAAACACAGCTCACCTCTACAGAACGCTCCTGCAGATGAGGGCGCATAAAAACAGCAGCGTTTCAGAGAAATGTGCTGAATAATCACTGTTAGCAGAAAGAGGACATGTCTTGTTTTCTTTCCTTGTTAGAACGCTGAGCTCTCGATTAGAGAAGAACCTGTAAGACCAGTCCGAAGCCATGAGAACATGAGAGCGTTTCCCCCTCAGCGTGATCTGATACACTTTCAGTCTTTGCTGTAATTGCCTGTAATTGTTTATTTAAGTTTTAGTTTGTAGATTAGTAGATTGAATGCTATTCAGAAGCCCATGTAGCTGGAACAGCATTTTTCTGCTTGTAACAGAATGGTACTGTTTGTGTGGCCCTCAGGTCAGGAGGTGGTGTTCCAGTGCCTCGGGGAGAATCTCCTGGATAACGCATTCCAGGGCTATAATGCCTGCATATTCGCATATGGACAAACTGGTATTTCCCCCTTTTTACAGAATGTTTACATTCAAGACAACCTGCCTACTTTTAAAGTGCTTGTCATTTACAGCATTTGATCATGTCATATCATTTAACAGACAGAATTCTTATTTTCCTATCATAATAAAATAGTAGAACATATTATAAAACAACTTTTTTAGTTTCTAAATCGGATTTTTGAGGGAACGTAATATAAACCAGTAATATAATGTTTCACAAGCTCAGAGAACTGCCCTGACAACAAGTTTCTATCAGAAGTATGTTGAAGTATGGAAGTTGTCCTCATTACTCTCTTCAAATGGACCTTAAATCCAATCAAATCATGGTTTATTTGTAACTTACATACACAGTACAACTTGCAGTGAACTGCTTTGATAACTGATGCCTGCTCACATTAAACAATAATCTGAATATATATAACTAAATTTCATATATATATATCTCGATTTCTATTTTTCTGCATTAATCAAATGCTGCAGCTGCTGTTTACATTGAGGGAAAATTTCATGATGAATGGACCAATTGAAATGTTTCAAAATAGCTTGGAAAAAATTCTGGTTCCATTGACTTACATTAAAAGTGAAGGCAGTTTTTGGCCTCCCTTGTAAAGTTGGCATTTTGGAGAAACCAGTGAATTAGACAGTGACTATATATATATATATATATATATATATATATATATATATATATATATATATATATATATATATATATATATATATATATATATATATACACACACACACACACACACACACACACATATATATATATATATACATATATATATATATGGAATAAACAAACATAAGATAAATAAAGATATGTTAAGAAAATGTATTCTGAGATAAGAATATACTGGAAAACAGTTAGGGGTGCCCAATCCTGGTCCTGTGAAGATCAGCTCCAACCCAGGTAATCAAGTCCTTTAGGTGTTCCACGTGTGACGGAGCTGAACTCTCCAGGGTGGTAGATCTTAGAGAAACTAAAAAACAGTGTCTGGTCTCAGGCTCGGGGAAGTCGTACACTATGATGGGCTCGGCGGAGCAGCCTGGTCTGATCCCGCGACTCTGCAGCTCCCTGTTCGAGCGGACCGCACATGAGGTGAGGGAGGGAGAGAGCTTCACCGTGGAAGTGTCCTACATGGAGATCTACAATGAGAAGGTCCGAGACCTGCTGGACCCCAAAGGGTGAGAAACCACTCAGAGACTTGAATGTATTTGCTGATAGACACTATATAGAATTATAATCAATAGAAATGACCATGAAACAAGAATTTTCAGTAACCTTATTGCTATAAGCTGGGAAGAGGAACAGGTTTGATTACAGAATTCTTAATTCTTAAGATGATCCAAATCATTGAATTCAGGTGATCCAATCACTTCATGACCACAGGTGTATAAACCAGCACCTAGTCCTGCAGACTGCTTCTACACACATTAGTAAAGAGTGGGTCTCTCAGGAGCTCAGTGAACTCCAGCGTGGTACTGTGATAGGACGCCACCTGTGGAACAAGTCCAGTGGTGAAGTTTCCTCACTACTAAATATTCCACAGTGGACTGTCAGTGGTGTTCTAACAAAGTGGAAGTGATGGAGAACGACAGCAACTCAGACACCAAGTGGTAGAACACGTACAATGACAGAGCGGGTCAGCGGATGCTGAGGAGCATAGTGCACAGAGGTCACCAACTTTCTACATAGTCAATCACTACAGACCTCCAAACTTCATGTGGCCTTCAGATCAGCTCAAGAACAGAGAGTAGAGAACTTCATGGAATGGGTCTCCATGGCCGAGCAGCTCCATCCAAGCCTCACATCACCAAGAACAATGCAGAGCGTCAGATGCAGTGGTGTAGAGCACACCAACACTGGACTCTAGAGCAGTGGAGACGTGTTCTCTAGAGTGACCAATCACGCTTCTCCGTCTGTCAATCAGATGGATAAGCCTGGGTTTGGTGGTCTCCAGGAGAATGGTACTTGTCTAACTGCATTGTGCCGAGTGTTTTGTGGAGGGGGGATTATGGTGTGGGGTTGTTTTTCAGGAGGTGGGCTCTGCCCCTTAGTTCCAGTGAAAGGAACTCTTAAAGCTTCAGCAGACCAAGAGATTCTGGACAATTTCATGCTCCCAACTTTGTGGGGACAGTTTGGGGACGGCCCCTTCCTGTTCCAACATGGCTGCCCACCAGTACACAGAGCAGCTCCATAAAGACATGGAGGAGCGAGTTTGGTGTGGAAGAACTTGACTGGCCTGCACAGAGTCCTGACCTCAACCTGATAGAACACCTTTGGGATGAATTCGAGCGGAGACTGTGAGCCAGACCTTCTCGTCCAACATCAGTGTCTGACCTCACAGATGGTCTTCTGGAAGAACGGTCCAACATTCCCATAAACACTCTCCTAAACCGTGTGGAGAGTCTTCCCAGAAGAGCTGAAGCTGTTATAGCTGCAAAGGTTGGGGCGACATCATATTAAACCCTATGGATTAAGAATGGGACGCCACTCAAGTTCAAGATCCTATTTGTGTGGAGGCAGACGAGCGAATAGTTTTGGCAATATAGGGTCTGTCTCAAATCCTAGTGAGTGTGTAAGTATCAGTGTTCTCTCCTCATCTCTCCTCATAAAACAGATTACTGAGACGCTCTAGTTAGAGAGAGACTGCGTCACGGCTTGTTCCCCCCACTGCAGCACGCCACCGGCGGTTTAGCTGGTTGCTAAGCTACCAGCCAACATCCAAAACAATAGCCCGTGGCCTAAAACTATGCTAGCATAAATGCTAATGTCTGGAGTATAAAGTGTAAATGGTGAAGAACTCGTTACAGAGTTGATAATAAAATACTGTTTTGTGTGATTATATGACCAGAAACACATTAAAACTCCAGAGAGAATCAAAATAACTCACATTTTAAAACCACTTCACTGCTCCTAGATTAGCCTGCACTGTATCATGGGATTGTCTTAGCGGCTGAGGAAGAGTTCACTGCTTCTTTAAAATCAGGTCTAAATAAGGTTCCTCAGTAGACAGCATGTTTAAGGTATGTAAGAATTGGGACAGTCTACATGTTGGGAACTGTATACTGTGGCATAAAATGCTGCCTATGTAGGAGCTCAGTAGGATTTGAGACACAGCCATAGTGTATATAAGCACCAAACACGCTTTGGCTGATTAACTGTATGTGAAGTAAATGGAGAAACTGTAATTCATGTTTTCACTGAACAGGTCCTTTCTAATCTTTGTGTTCTCAGGAGTTCTCAGGCGTTGCGAGTGAGGGAGCATAAGGTGTTGGGTCCGTATGTGGATGGCCTGTCCCGTCTGGCTGTGACCAGCTATAAGGTTCTGCGCGAAAGCTTAATTCTTCAGTTTGGTTTATTGATTAATCGGAATTCTGATATAAAGAATGTCCCGTTAACACAGTTCAGCACTCTCTCTCTCCCCATTTGAGCTGAGTTAATATCATTTTCTGGCTTTATTTCCAGGACATCGAGTCGCTGATGTCGGAAGGGAATAAGTCCCGCACCGTGGCCGCCACCAACATGAACGAGGAGAGCAGCCGCTCACACGCCGTCTTCAACCTCATCCTCACACACACGCTGCACGACCTGAAGTCTGGGGTGCGCTTTGAACCTCGTTTATCATTTCCGTTGTCCTGTTGACTGTCCTATTGAAGCTGAAGGGTGTGATGGTGTGTGTGTGTGTGTGTGTGTGTGTGTGTGTAGACCAGCGGGGAGAAGGTCAGTAAGCTGAGTTTGGTGGACCTGGCGGGCAGCGAGAGAGCAGCTAAAACCGGAGCTGCAGGAGACCGGCTGAAAGAGGGCAGCAACATCAACAAGTCAGTAAAACACTTCTGCTAGAACAGAACACACAGCTTAACAAACAGTATCTCTGGTTTACAACACTGAAGCTGGAGGACCTTCCTGGTTCCATCTTCCAAGTTACGTGCCTTCCAGTTTATGTGGGATGCAAATAAATCCAGAACAGTATGGGCCCTAAAACAGAGCCCTGTGGGACACCACACTTCACTTTTTGTATGTAACACCAAACCTATACAGACAAATTAGTAGCAGTCTCTTAAAGGGAACCCCGGCTGGTGACACTTGTAAGCCTTACTATGATGTAATGACTCTAAATTATTAAGACAGGTTGCAAAGAAAATCACAAAAATGACTACTTCACTAATAAAGGAGTGTGAAGCTCAGAGACACTCCCGTTCAGTGTATCTAGCTGTTTACTGAAGGTGAAAGTACAGTCTTAGTAGTGAACATACTACTTCACTAATAAAGGAGTGTGAAGCTCAGAGACACTCCCGTTCAGTGTATCTAGCTGTTTACTGAGTGTGAATGTTTCCTGCTAGAAAGCGGAGCTCCTTTAACAGACACTCTCCTTCTCCATCAACACCAACACACAGCTTCACAACAACTCCAGCACTGTGTCACTCTCTCCTCCACCCTCTCTGTTCACCATTTACACTAACGTGGTGTGTGATGTCACCGCTGATGTCAGAAATGTTGTGTTCTAGCTCAAACTGTAAAGACTGAACAGTAGCATGTTTAGTAGCTAGCTGTGCTCAAGCGTGACGGCCGGTTACTGCAACCATTTGACGTCACTACCCGCTGATCACGTCAGTAGATACAACAATGGAGACCAACGTGCAGCGGATTTTACACAAAATCTAATAAATCTGATACTTTTAGTGATTTTAACAACATATACTAGTAATTTAGAGTCATTACATCATATTAAGGCTTACAAGTGTTACCAGCCGGGGTCCCTTTAAGGAACAATGTCTGTCTAAACTGTGTTGGTCTATTAAACCAGTATGATTGATTATGGGAAGCTGTATTCAGATCCAGCAGTAGGTAGCCGGTGAATTACTGGCCACACTAGCCAGCGCTGACTCTGGGATGTTTAAAAAAGCTAGGCTGAGTGTATGTGTACGCTTGTTGTAGATACTTAACAGAAGGCTAAAAACATTCTCCAGATCTGAAATAGAAGAGGAACAGTGGAAACAGGACAATGTCAGGGTTCTAGTATATATAAAGTGTATATATGAAGTGTGTATATATTTACAGTGCCTTGCAAAGGTATTTGGCCCCCTTGAACTTTTCAACCTTTTGCCACATTTCAGGCTCCAAACATAAAGATATGAAATTGTATTTTTTGTGAGAAATCAACAACAAGTGGGACACAATCGTGAAGTGGAACAAATTTTATTTAATATTTTAAACATTTTTTAGAAATAAAAAACTGAAAAATGGGGCGTGCAATATTATTCGGCCCCTTTACTTTCAGAACTCCAGAAGTTCAGTGAGGATCTCTGATGATCCAATGTTGACCCAAATGACTGATGATGATAAATAGAATTCACCTGTGTGGAGTCAAGTCTCCGTATAAATGCACCTGCTCTGTGATCGTCTCAGAGTTCTGTTTAAAGGGCAGAGAGCATCATGAAGACCAAGGAACACACCAGGCAGGTCCCAGATACTGTTGTGGAGAAGTTTAAAGCTGGATTTGGATACAAAAAGATTTTTCAAGCTTTAAACATCTCAAGGAGCACTGAGCAAGCGATCATATTGAAATGGAAGGAGTATCAGACCACTGCAAATCTACCAAGACCCGGCCGTCCCTCTAAACTTTCAGCTCAAACAAGGAGCCAGGAGGCCCATGATCACTCTGGATGAACTGCAGAGATCTACAGCTGAGGTGGGAGAATCTGTCTATAGGACAACAATCAGTCATACACTGCACAGATCTGGTCTTTATGGAGGCAAGAAGAAAGACATTTCTCAAAGATATCCATAAAAAGTCTCGTTTAAAGTTTACCAGCAGCCACCTGGGAGACCCACCAAACATGTGGAAGAAGGTGCTCTGGTCAGATGAAACCAAAATCCAACTTTTTGGCCACAATGCAAAACTATGTTTGGCGTAAAAGCAACACAGCTCATCACCCTGAACACACCATCCCCACTGTGAAACATGGTGGTGGCAGCATCATGGTTCGGGCTGCTTTTCTTCAGCAGGGACAGGGAAGATGGTTCAAATTGATGGTAAGATGGATGGAGCCAAATACAGGACCATTCTGGAAGAAAACCTGGTGGAGTCTGCAAAAGACCTGAGACTGGGACGGAGATTTATCTTCAATAAGACAATGATCCAAAACATAAAGCAGAATCTACAATGGAATGGTTTAAATAAACATATCCAGGTGTTAGAATGGCCAAGTCAAAGTCCAGACCTGAATCCAATCGAGAATCTGTGGAAAGATCTGAAAACTGCTGTTCACAGACGCTCTCCATCCAACCTCACTGAGCTCCAGCTGTTTTGCAGGGAAGAATGGATATCAAAACTGATAGACACACCCCGAACGACCTGCAGCTGTAATCGCAGCAAAAGGTGGCACTACAAAGTATTACCGCAAGGGGGGCAAATAATATTACACGCCCCACTTTTCAGTTTTTTACTTCTAAAAAATATTTAAAATATTCAATAAATTTCGTTCCACTTCAAGATTGTGTCCCACTTGTTTATTCTTTTAAAAAAATTACAATTTCATATCTTTATGTTTGAAGCCTGAAATAAAAAAGCAGAATACTTTTGCAAGGCACTGTATATATATATATATATATATATAATAGTATATATATAACGTGTTAATATATATCCCTATTGTGTCTGATGTTGATAATTGATTGTATGTGTGTCTCTGTGTGAGTATTTATTCCTGTTATGACTGATGATGATGATGATGATGATGATGATGATGATGCTGTGTTTGTGTTCAGATCTCTCACTACTCTAGGTCTGGTGATTTCAGCGCTGGCTGATCAGGGAGCTGGAAAGAACCGGAATAAATTTGTGCCTTACAGAGACTCCGTCCTCACGTGGCTGCTGAAGGTGCTCCCGCCTTTCATTTTACTCATTATAGTCACATTAAACGTCTATGATCACATACCGCTCTGTTCAATAGTCTCAGAACGCTGTCCATAAATATACTGTAAGTATATAGAAATTAGAATAAATACCAATAAACAAATCGGCCGACTAATCGCAGACACGTCTAGCAAACGTCTAGCATGTTTAATATCTAGACCAGTCAGCCACTGTGAGTCAGCAGCAGCGTCTAGCTACAGCCAATGAGATCGCGTAGAGAGTACCACGTCACCGTTGACGCAATCTCTCTGCGACTGCGGGTGACGCGACGGTCGAGGAGGAGTACACCAACAGTAAACAATGGCTGAGAGAGGTTCTCGCTCTATTCAGACTCAAGAAATCGATATTGATAAAATTAGAGAAAATATCGAGATATCATTTTTGGTCAATATCGCACAACCTTTAGTAGAGGCCAATAACCTTAACTTTCAATGTAAGTCAAAGTGAAGAGGTTTTATTAATAGTGAATTTGGAGCGTTTCTATTGGTCCATTCATCATGAAACCTTCACAGGATATAAAGAACAGCTACGCAGTTCCTGGTGCCCACGTCGATAACTTGTGCAGGTAGTTTGGTGATTTCTGGACACACAAATCCCATCTGGCTACTGTAAATAACAGCATGGACAGTCACCTTTGTAGCAATAGGTGTAGTTGTAGCTGTAGCTGTAGCTGTAGGTGTAGCTATAGCTGTAGCTGTAGGTGTAGTTGTAGCTGTAGTTGTAGGTGTAGCTGTAGTTGTAGCTGTAGTTGTAGGTGTAGCTGTAGGTGTAGTTGTAGCTGTAGTTGTAGGTGTAGCTGTAGGTGTAGGTGTAGCTGTAGGTGTAGTTGTAGCTGTAGTTGTAGGTGTAGCTGTAGGTGTAGTTGTAGCTGTAGTTGTAGCTGTAGGTGTAGCTGCAGTTGTAGTTGTAGCTGTAGCTGTAGGTATAGCTGTAGTTGTAGGTGTAGGTGTAGTTGTAGGTATAGCTGTAGCTGTAGGTATAGCTGTAGCTGTAGGTGTACGTGTAGCTGTAGTTGTAGCTGTAGGTGTAGTTGTAGCTGTAGCTGTAGCTGTAGGTGTAGCTGTAGTTGTAGCTGTAGCTGTAGGTGTAGCTGTAGCTGTAGCTGTAGGTGTAGGTGTAGTTGTAGGTGTAGCTGTAGGTGTAGCTGTAGGTGTATCTGTAGGTGTAGGTGTAGCTGTAGGTGTAGCTGTAGGTGTATCTGTAGGTGTAGGTGTAGCTGTAGGTGTAGCTGTAGGTGTAGTTGTAGGTATAGCTGTAGGTGTAGCTGTAGTTGTAGCTGTAGCTGTAGGTGTAGCTGTAGCTGTAGGTATAGCTGTAGGTGTAGCTGTAGCTGTAGGTGTAGGTGTAGTTGTAGCTGTAGCTGTAGCTGTAGGTATAGCTGTAGTTGTAGCTGTAGTTGTAGGTGTAGGTGTAGTTGTAGGTATAGCTGTAGCTGTAGGTGTAGGTGTAGTTTTAGGTGTAGCTGTAGGTGTAGGTGTAGCTGTAGGTGTAGTTTTAGGTGTAGCTGTAGGTGTAGCTGTAGGTGTAGGTGTAGCTGTAGGTGTAGCTGTATGGTTATGACACTGTGATGCCAGTCTGGTGTTTTGTCCGTGTGTCCGGTTCAGGACAGTCTGGGAGGGAACAGTCGCACAGCCATGGTGGCCACGGTCAGTCCGGCCGCGGATAACTACGACGAGACGCTGTCCACTCTGCGCTACGCCGACCGAGCCAAGAGCATAGTGAATCACGCCGTGGTGAACGAGGACCCCAACGCCAGGATCATCCGGGAGCTGAGAGAGGAGGTGGAGAAACTCCGAGAGCAGCTCACAGAGGCAGAGGTACAAACTACACCCATATCAGATTCATACCGGATTAAACTCCCAGCTCTCACTGCTAATCACTCCGGATTACACTAATCCAGCTCCAACAGGAGGCTAGCTTTCATTCACTAGAAAAAAAACACAGACACCAGTGAACAGACACACAGTCACACTAGGGGGCAGTGAAACACCCACATACACACACATACTAGTGAACACACACTAGGTGGCAGTGAAACACCCACATACACACACATACTAGTGAACAGACACACTAGGGGGCAGTGAAACACCCACATACACACACATACTAGTGAACACACACTAGGTGGCAGTGAAACACCCACATACACACACATACTAGTGAATATACACACTAGGGGGAAGTGAAACACCCACATACACACACATACTAGTGAACACACACTAGGTGGCAGTGAAACACCCACATACACACACATACTAGTGAATATACACACTAGGGGGAAGTGAAACCCCCACATACACACACATACTAGTGAACACACACTAGGTGACAGTGAAACACCCACATACACACACATACTAGTGAACACACACTAGGTGACAGTGAAACACCCACATACACACACATACTAGTGAATATACACACTAGGGGGAAGTGAAACACTCACATACACACACATACTAGTGAACACACACTAGGGGGAAGTGAAACACCCACATACACACACATACTAGTGAATATACACACTAGGGGGAAGTGAAACCCCCACATACACACACATACTAGTGAACACACACTAGGTGACAGTGAAACACCCACATACACACACATACTAGTGAATATACACACTAGGGGGAAGTGAAACCCCCACATACACACACATACTAGTGAACACACACTAGGTGGCAGTGAAACACCCACATACACACACATACTAGTGACTATACACACTGGGGGGGAGTGAAACACCCACATATACAAACACCTACACATTAGGGCGCAGTGAAACACACACACACACACACACACACACTAGGGGGCAGTGAAACACACACATACACTCACCTACTAGTGAACACACACTAGGTAGCAGTGAAACACCCACATACACACACATACTAGTGAACACACTCTAGAAGGCATTGAAACACAAACACACAGTTGTGAACACACACACTAGAGGGCAGTAAAACACGCACGCACACTAGTTGAGCGCACACAGTAGCAGCCAGTGAAACACCCACATACACACACACACACACACACACACACTAGTGAACATACATACACACACTAGGGGGCAGTGAAGCACACACATACAAACACACACACACACACACACACACACACACACTAGTGAACATAAACACACTAGAGGGCAATGTAACACCCCCCCTCACACACACACACTAGGGGGCAGTGAAACGCTCACATATACACACACACTAGGGGGCAGTGAGCACACTTGCCTGGAGCAGTGGGCAGCCCTATCCACCGGGGAGCAGTTGGGGGTTTGATGCCTTCCTCAGGGGCACTTCAGTCGTGTCCTGTTGGTTCAGGAGATCAAACCAGCGACCTTTTCAGGTCACAGGACTGGTTCCACAACATCCAGCCCACTACTGCCCCCTGTATCATAGATTGTAGTGTTTGTATGTTCATGTATGAACCTGCCTATCATCTCTCTTCAGTCCATGAAGGCTCCAGAGCTGAAGGAGAGGCTGGAGGAGTCAGAGAAACTGATCAAGGAAATGACCGTCTCGTGGGAGGAGAAGCTGAGGAAGACGGAGGAGATCGCCCAGGTAACAGGAACCCCACACAAAGTTGCATCCAATCAGTTTAGATGATGTACAGTAGGAGTTTCTCTCCACAGAGAAATACTGTACTATCAAATTCATATCATACTGAACATCTCCTCTTCTTCTGACTGATGTAAGGATGTGTTGGGGTGTTGCAGGAGAGACAGAAGCAGTTGGAGAGTTTGGGGATTTCCCTGCAGCTGTCTGGTATCAGGATGGGGGAGGATAAGTGTTTCCTGGTGAACCTCAACGCAGATCCAGCTCTTAATGAGCTACTGGTCTATTACTTAAAGGTGTGCTGATGGTATTCTGGGTGTATGTTTATTTTGTACTTTTATATATATATATATATATATGTGTGTGTGTGTGTGTGTGTGTGTGTGTGTGTGTATATACATACAGACATAGTAAGAACTGTAAGTATGTACAAAAGCTGGGTTTAATTTTTAAAATATTTGTTTATGCACTATGTAGGTATAAAGAGGTGTTTAGGACTCAGCCTGGGTTTCTAATGTGTTTATGCACTATGTAGGTATAGAGAGGCGTTTGGGACTCAGCCTGGGTTTAAAATATGTGTTTATGCACCATGTAGGTATACAGAGGCGTTTGGGACTCAGCCTGTGTTTGACGTTAGTGTATATTCACTATGTAGGGTTTTGAGTTTGGGACTCAGCCGGAGTTTAAAATATGTGTTTATGCACCATGGAGGGATACAGAGGCGTTTGGGACTCAGCCTGGGTTTCTACTATGTGTTTATGCACTATGTAGGTATAAAGAGGCGTTTAGGACTCAGCCTGGGTTTCTAATATGTGTTTAGGCACTATGTAGGTATAAAGAGGCGTTTAGGACTCAGCCTGGGTTTCTAATATGTGTTTAGGCACCATGTAGGGATACAGAGGTGTTTGGGACTCAGCCTGAGTTTGAAATGTTTGTTTATACACTGTGTAGGCATACTGAGGCGTTTGGGACTCAGCCGGAGTTTGGAATGTTTGTTTATGCACTATGTAGGAGTATGGAGGCGTTTGGGACTCAGGCTGGGTTTGACGTTAGTGTATATTCACTTTGTAGGGTTTTGGAGGGGTTTGGGACTCAGCCTGGGTTTGACGTTAGTGTATATTCACTATGTAGGGTTTCGGAGGAGTTTGGGACTCAGCCGGAGTTTGAAATGTTTGTTTTTGCACTATGTAGGCACACAGAGGCGTTTGGGACTCAGCCGGAGTTTGGAATGTTTGTTTATGCACTATGTAGGAGTATGGAGGCGTTTGGGACTCAGGCTGGGTTTGACGTTAGTGTATATTCACTTTGTAGGGTTTTGGAGGGGTTTGGGACTCAGCCTGGGTTTGACGTTAGTGTATATTCACTATGTAGGAATACGGATGCGTTTGGGACTCATTTCTTTTTAGAACTCATCGCATGGATCTAATAGTGAAGAACGATGGACAGATGAGACCCCAGTTAACACAAGTACGTGTGTGTCTGCCTCTGCAGGATCACACTTTGGTGGGCTCAGCAGACTCTCAGGACATCCAGCTGTGTGGAATGGCTATCCAGCCACAGCACTGCGTCATCGACATCACTCCCGAGTCAGGAGTGATACTCACCCCAAAGAGAAACGCTCGGTAAACACATGCACTCTCACTCCCACACGGATCCTTAACAGTGTTAGTTCAGCGCGACTGAAGAAGTCAGAAACCCGACTGCCTTAAAACGCTGAATATATTCAATTACGAATAAGAAGGAAGTCTGTGTTCGTTCTAGTGCTCATGGTGTGTGTGTGTGTGTGTGTGTGTGTGTGTGTGTGTGTTTGTTTTAGTACCTGTGTAAACGGCTCTCATATCTCAGCTCCAGTCCAACTTCACCATGGTGACCGCATCCTGTGGGGCAACAATCACTTCTTCAGGTGTGTTTTTGATAAACACCTTTATAAACACCTGCTTTTAGATAGATAGATACTCAGATTCTCGTTGTTTCCTGTGTTCGTCTCCAGGATAAACCTGCCGAAGACGCGGCCTCGAGGTGGAGCTGAGGTAGAGGAGGGTGGGGGGATGAAGGCTGCTCTAAGTGTGGAGCAGCTGGATGTGGACCTGGACAGAGTGAGTCAGGCCTCCAGTGAGGTCAGCTTCAACTACGAGTACGCCCAGACTGAGGTCATGATGAAGGCGCTGGGCAGCGACGGTGAGTTATCGTTATGTCACATCGTAATATTAATAGTTGCAGAACAATTTATAGTATCTACTGAATAATTCATAGAAGTTACTAAATAATTCTTACTGTATACTAAATAATTCCAACTAGATACTAAGTAATTTATAGTAGATACAGAAGAAATTATCTGTGAATGGTATAGTGTAGTGGGTTATAGTGTATAGTGTGGTTGGTATAGTGTAGTGGGTTATAGTGTATAGTGTGGTTGGTATAGTGTAGTGGGTTATAGTGTATAGTGTGGTTGGTATAGTGTAGTGGGTTATAGTGTATAGTGTGGTTGGTATAGTGTAGTGGATTATAGTGTATAGTGTGGTTGGTATAGTGTAGTGGGTTATAGTGTATAGTGTGGTTAGTATAGTGTAGTGGGTTATAGTGTATAGTGTGGTTGGTATAGTGTAGTGGGTTATAGTGTATAATGTGGTTGGTATAGTGTAGTGGGTTATAATGTATAGTGTGGTGGGTTATAATGTATAGTGTGGTTGGTATAGTGTAGTGTGTTATAGTGTAGTGGGTTATAGTGTATAGTGTAGTGGGTTATAGTGTATATTGTAGTGGGTTATAGTGTATAGTGTGGTTGGTATAGTGTAGTGGGTTATAATGTATACTGTAGTTGGTATAGTGTAGTGAGTTATAGTGTATAGTGTAGTGAGTTATTGTGTATAGTGTAGTGAGTTATAGTGTATAGTTTGGTTGGTATGGTGTAGTAGGTTATAGTGTATAGTGTAGTGAGTTATAGTGTATAGTGTGGTTGGTATGGTGTAGTAGGTTATAGTGCATAGTGTGGTTGGTATAGTGTAGTAGGTTATAGTGCATAGTGTGGTTGGTATAGTGTAGTGGGTTATAGTGTATAGTGTGGTTTGTATAGTGTAGTGAGTTATAGTGTATAGTGTAGTGAGTTATAGTGTATAGTGTAGTGAGTTATAGTGTATAGTTTGGTTGGTATGGTGTAGTAGGTTATAGTGTATAGTGTAGTGAGTTATAGTGTATAGTGTGGTTGGTATGGTGTAGTAGGTTATAGTGTATAGTGTAGTGAGTTATAGTGTATAGTGTAGTGAGTTATAGTGTATAGTGTGGTTGGTATAGTGTAGTAGGATATAGTGCATAGTGTGGTTGGTATAGTGTAGTAGGTTATAGTGTATAGTGTGGTTGGTTTAGTGTAGTGAGTTATGGTGTATAGTGTGGTTGGTATAGTATAGTGGGTTATAGTGTATAGTGTAGTGAGTTATAGTGTATAGTGTAGTGAGTTATAGTGTATAGTGTGGTTGGTATAGTGTAGTGGGTTATAGTGTAGTGAGTTATAGTGTATAGTGTGGTTGGTATAGTGTAGTGGGTTATAGTGTATAGTGTAGTGAGTTATAGTGTATAGTGTAGTGAGTTATGGTGTATAATATAGTGAGTTATAGTGTATAGTGTGCTTGGTATAGTGTAGTGGGTTATAGTGTATAGTGTAGTGAGTTATAGTGTATAGTGTAGTGAGTTATAGTGTATAGTGTGGTTGGTATAGTGTAGTGAGTTATAGTGTATAGTGTGGTTGGTATAGTGTAGTGAGTTATTGTGTATAGTGTAGTGAGTTATAGTGTATAGTGTGGTTGGTATAGTGTAGTGGGTTATAGTGTATAGTGTAGTGAGTTATAGTGTATAGTGTAGTGAGTTATAGTGTATAGTGTAGTGAGTTATAGTGTATAGTGTGGTTGGTATAGTGTAGTGGGTTATAGTGTATAGTGTGGTTGGTATAGTGTAGTGAGTTATAGTGTATAGTGTAGTGAGTTATAGTGTATATTGTAGTGGGTTATAGTGTATAGTGTGGTTGGTATAGTGTAGTGGGTTATAATTTATAGTGTAGTTGGTATAGTGTAGTGGGTTATAGTGTATAGTGTAGTTGGTATAGTGTAGTGGGTTATAGTGTATAGTGTAGTGGGTTATAGTGTATAGTGTAGTTGGTATAGTGTAGTGGGTTATAGTGTATAGTGTAGTTGGTATAGTGTAGTGGGTTATAGTGTATAGTGTAGTGGGTTATAGTGTAGTGGGTTTTAGTGTATAGTGTAGTGGGTTATAGTGTAGTGGGTTATAGTGTATATTGTAGTGGGTTATAGTGTATAGTGTGGTTGGTATAGTGTAGTGGGTTGTAATGTATAGTGTAGTTGGTATAGTGTAGTCGGTTATAGTGCATAGTGTGGTTGGTATAGTGTAGTGGGTTATAGTGTATAGTGTGGTTGGTGTAGTGTAGTGAGTTATAGTGTATAGTGTAGTGAGTTATAGTGTATAGTGTGGTTGGTATAGTGTAGTGAGTTATAGTGTATAGTGTAGTGAGTTATAGTGTATAGTGCAGTGAGTTATAGTGTATAGTGTGGTTGGTATAGTGTAGTAGGTTATAGTGTATAGTGTAGTGAGTTATAGTGTATAGTGTGGTTGGTATGGTGTAGTAGGTTATAGTGCATAGTGTGGTTGGTATAGTGTAGTGAGTTATAGTGTATAATGTGGTTGGTATAGTGTAGTGGGTTATAGTGTATAGTGTGGTTGGTATAGTGTAGTGGGTTATAATGTATAGTGTGGTGGGTTATAATGTATAGTGTGGTTGGTATAGTGTAGTGTGTTATAGTGTAGTGGGTTATAGTGTATAGTGTAGTGGGTTATAGTGTATATTGTAGTGGGTTATAGTGTATAGTGTGGTTGGTATAGTGTAGTGGGTTATAATGTATAGTGTAGTTGGTATAGTGTAGTGAGTTATAGTGTATAGTGTAGTGAGTTATAGTGTATAGTGTAGTGAGTTATAGTGTATAGTTTGGTTGGTATGGTGTAGTAGGTTATAGTGTATAGTGTAGTGAGTTATAGTGTATAGTGTGGTTGGTATAGTGTAGTAGGTTATAGTGCATAGTGTGGTTGGTATAGTGTAGTGGGTTATAGTGTATAGTGTGGTTGGTATAGTGTAGTGAGTTATAGTGTATAGTGTAGTGAGTTATAGTGTATAGTGTAGTGAGTTATAGTGTATAGTTTGGTTGGTATGGTGTAGTAGGATATAGTGCATAGTGTGGTTGGTATAGTGTAGTGGGTTATAGTGTATAGTGTGGTTGGTATAGTGTAGTGAGTTATAGTGTATAGTGTAGTGAGTTATAGTGTATAGTGTAGTGAGTTATAGTGTATAGTGTGGTTGGTATGGTGTAGTAGGTTATAGTGTATAGTGTAGTGAGTTATAGTGTATAGTGTAGTGAGTTATAGTGTATAGTGTGGTTGGTATAGTGTAGTAGGATATAGTGCATAGTGTGGTTGGTATAGTGTAGTAGGTTATAGTGTATAGTGTGGTTGGTTTAGTGTAGTGAGTTATAGTGTATAGTGTGGTTGGTATAGTATAGTGGGTTATAGTGTATAGTGTAGTGAGTTATAGTGTATAGTGTAGTGAGTTATAGTGTATAGTGTGGTTGGTATAGTGTAGTGGGTTATAGTGTATAGTGTAGTGAGTTATAGTGTATAGTGTGGTTGGTATAGTGTAGTGAGTTATTGTGTATAGTGTAGTGAGTTATAGTGTATAGTGTGGTTGGTATAGTGTAGTGGGTTATAGTGTATAGTGTAGTGAGTTATAGTGTATAGTGTAGTGAGTTATAGTGTATAGTGTGGTTGGTATAGTGTAGTGGGTTATAGTGTATAGTGTGGTTGGTATAGTGTAGTGAGTTATAGTGTATAGTGTAGTGAGTTATAGTGTATAGTGTAGTGAGTTATAGTGTATAGTGTGGTTGGTATAGTGTAGTGAGTTATAGTGTATAGTGTGGTTGGTATAGTGTAGTGAGTTATAGTGTATAGTGTGGTTGGTATAGTGTAGTGAGTTATTGTGTATAGTGTAGTGAGTTATAGTGTATAGTGTGGTTGGTATAGTGTAGTGGGTTATAGTGTATAGTGTAGTGAGTTATAGTGTATAGTGTAGTGAGTTATAGTGTATAGTGTAGTGAGTTATAGTGTATAGTGTGGTTGGTATAGTGTAGTGGGTTATAGTGTATAGTGTGGTTGGTATAGTGTAGTGAGTTATAGTGTATAGTGTAGTGAGTTATAGTGTATATTGTAGTGGGTTATAGTGTATAGTGTGGTTGGTATAGTGTAGTGGGTTATAATTTATAGTGTAGTTGGTATAGTGTAGTGGGTTATAGTGTATAGTGTAGTTGGTATAGTGTAGTGGGTTATAGTGTATAGTGTAGTGGGTTATAGTGTATAGTGTATAGTGTAGTTGGTATAGTGTAGTGGGTTATAGTGTATAGTGTAGTTGGTATAGTGTAGTGGGTTATAGTGTATAGTGTAGTGGGTTATAGTGTAGTGGGTTTTAGTGTATAGTGTAGTGGGTTATAGTGTAGTGGGTTATAGTGTATATTGTAGTGGGTTATAGTGTATAGTGTGGTTGGTATAGTGTAGTGGGTTGTAATGTATAGTGTAGTTGGTATAGTGTAGTCGGTTATAGTGCATAGTGTGGTTGGTATAGTGTAGTGGGTTATAGTGTATAGTGTGGTTGGTATAGTGTAGTGAGTTATAGTGTATAGTGTAGTGAGTTATAGTGTATAGTGCAGTTAGTTATAGTGTATAGTGTGGTTGGTATAGTGTAGTAGGTTATAGTGTATAGTGTAGTGAGTTATAGTGTATAGTGTGGTTGGTATGGTGTAGTAGGTTATAGTGCATAGTGTGGTTGGTATAGTGTAGTGAGTTATAGTGTATAGTGTGGTTGGTATAGTGTAGTAGGATATAGTGCATAGTGTGGTTGGTATAGTGTAGTAGGTTATAGTGTATAGTGTGGTTGGTTTAGTGTAGTGAGTTATAGTGTATAGTGTGGTTGGTATAGTATAGTGGGTTATAGTGTATAGTGTAGTGAGTTATAGTGTATAGTGTAGTGAGTTATGGTGTATAATATAGTGAGTTATAGTGTATAGTGTGCTTGGTATAGTGTAGTGGGTTATAGTGTATAGTGTAGTGAGTTATAGTGTATAGTGTAGTGAGTTATAGTGTATAGTGTGGTTGGTATAGTGTAGTGAGTTATAGTGTATAGTGTGGTTGGTTTAGTGTAGTGAGTTATTGTGTATAGTGTAGTGAGTTATAGTGTATAGTGTGGTTGGTATAGTGTAGTGGGTTTATAGTGTATAGTGTAGTGGGTTATAGTGTATAGTGTAGTGAGTTATAGTGTATAGTGTGGTTGGTATAGTGTAGTGGGTTATAGTGTATAGTGTAGTGAGTTATAGTGTATAGTGTAGTGAGTTATAGTCTATAGTGTGGTTGGTATAGTGTAGTGGGTTATAGTGTATAGTGTAGTGAGTTATAGTGTATAGTGTAGTGAGTTATAGTGTATAGTGTGGTTGGTATAGTGTAGTGGGTTATAGTGTATAGTGTAGTGAGTTATGGTGTATAGTGTAGTTGGTATAGTGTAGTGGGTTATAGTGTATAGTGTGGTTGGTATAGTGTAGTGGGTTATAGTGTATAGTGTAGTGAGTTATAGTGTAGTTAGTTATAGTGTATAGTGTGGTTGGTATAGTGTAATGGGTTATAGTGTATAGTGTAGTGGGTTATAGTGTATAGTGTGGTTGGTATAGTGTAGTGGGTTATTGTGTATAGTGTAGTGAGTTATAGTGTATAGTGTAGTGGGTTATAGTGTATAGTGTGGTTGGTATAGTGTAGTGGGTTATAGTGTATAGTGTAGTGAGTTATAGTGTATAGTGTAGTGAGTTATAGTGTATAGTGTAGTTAGTTATAGTGTATAGTGTGGTTGGTATAGTGTAGTAGGATATAGTGCATAGTGTGGTTGGTATAGTGTAGTAGGTTATAGTGTATAGTGTGGTTGGTTTAGTGTAGTGAGTTATAGTGTATAGTGTGGTTGGTATAGTGTAGTGGGTTATAGTGTATAGTGTAGTTGGTATAGTGTAGTGGGTTATAGTGTATAGTGTGGTTGGTATAGTGTAGTGGGTTATAGTGTATAGTGTAGTGAGTTATAGTGTATAGTGTAGTGGGTTATAGTGTATAGTGTGGTTGGTATAGTGTAGTGGGTTATAGTGTATAGTGTAGTGAGTTATAGTGTATAGTGTAGTGGGTTATAGTGTATAGTGTGGTTGGTATAGTGTAGTGGGTTATAGTGTATAGTGTAGTGAGTTATAGTGTATAGTGTAGTGAGTTATAGTGTATAGTGTAGTTAGTTATAGTGTATAGTGTGGTTGGTATAGTGTAGTAGGATATAGTGCATAGTGTGGTTGGTATAGTGTAGTAGGTTATAGTGTATAGTGTGGTTGGTTTAGTGTAGTGAGTTATAGTGTATAGTGTGGTTGGTATAGTGTTGTGGGTTATAGTGTATAGTGTAGTGAGTTATAGTGTATAGTGTAGTGAGTTATAGTGTATAGTGTGGTTGGTATAGTGTAGTGGGTTATAGTGTATAGTGTAGTGAGTTATAGTGTATAGTGTGGTTGGTATAGTGTAGTGGGTTATAGTGTATAGTGTAGTGAGGTATAGTGTAGTGAGTTATAGTGTATAGTGTGGTTGGTATAGTGTAGTGGGTTATAGTGTATAGTGTAGTGAGTTATAGTGTATAGTGTAGTGAGTTATGGTGTATAGTGTAGTGAGTTATAGTGTATAGTGTGGTTGGTATAGTGTAGTGGGTTATAGTGTCTAGTGTAGTGAGTTATAGTGTATAGTGTAGTGAGTTATAGTGTATAGTGTAGTGAGTTATAGTGTATAGTGTGGTTGGTATAGTGTAGTGAGTTATAGTGTATAGTGTGGTTGGTATAGTGTAGTGAGTTATAGTGTATAGTGTAGTGAGTTACAGTGTATAGTGTGGTTGGAATAGTGTAGTGGGTTATAGTGTATAGTGTAGTGAGTTATAGTGTATAGTGTAGTGACATAGTGTATAGTGTAGTGAGTTATAGTGTATAGTGTGGTTGGTATAGTGTAGTGGGTTATAGTGTATAGTGTAGTGAGTTATAGTGTATAGTGTGGTTGGTATAGTGTAGTGGGTTATAGTGTATAGTGTGGTCGGTATAGTGTAGTGAGTTATAGTGTATAGTGTGGTTGGTATAGTGCAGTGGGTTATAGTGTATAGTGTGGTTGGTATAGTGTAGTGGGTTATAGTGTATAGTGTGGTTGGTATAGTGTAGTGGGTTATAGTGTATAGTGTAGTAGGTATAGTGTAGTGGGTTATAGTGTATAGTGTGGTTGGTATAGTGTAGTGGGTTATAGTGTATAGTGTGGTTGGTATAATGTAGTGGGTTATAGTGTATAGTGTGGTTGGTATAGTGTAGTGGGTTATAGTGTATAGTGTGGTTGGTATAGTGTAGTGGGTTATAGTGTATAGTGTGGTTGGTATAGTGTGGTGGGTTATAGTGTATAGTGTGGTTGGTATAGTGTAGTGGGTTATAGTGTATTGTGTAGTGGGTTATAGTGTATAGTGTGGTTGGTATAGTGTAGTGGGTTATAGTGTATAGTGTGGTTGGTATAGTGTAGTGGGTCATAGTGTATAGTATGGTTGGTATAGTGTAGTGGGTTATAGTGTATAGTGTGGTTGGTATAGTGTAGTGGGTAATAGTATATAGTGTGGTTGGTATAGTGTAGTGGGTCATAGTGTATAGTGTGGTTGGTATAGTGTAGTGGGTTATAGTGTATAGTGTGGTTGGTATAGTGTAGTGGGTTGTAACACTATCTTACCCTAAATTAACTAAGCCTAACCCGAATCCCCACTTAAGGTAACAGGGTCAGTTAAGTATAGTAAGGGGAATGTGTGGACTAAATAAATAAAGTATAAGCTAATATAGGTTAATTACAGTAGCAGCTGTTGCAGTTGCACTTCTTTAACTTGTGAGGTTGATATAAAATGATTAATACATTCCTCATAGTTTTTGTATAAATCATAGTGAGATAATCTAAAGTAATTACTGAGGAATATCTAGAAATCACCCAAACAATGTAAAGTACAGTGTGTGTGTAATGTGTAGTACTTACAGAATAATTAATAGGTTAATAATAAGTCTTAATATTAGATACTGATTGATGGCTGAAAAATATGTCCAGTTCTTGGTCTTCTGTGCACTTCAGAGAACGTTTTCACCCAAATACATAAATAACAGCCTAAAAGCTCTCGTGTTTTATATCATTGCTTATTTATTTCTCTGTTGCCCCCCCTACCCCTCCCCTTACTCTACAACCCCCACCCCGCTCTCCAACCCCCCACCCCCTGGCAGACCCGATGCAGTGTGTGCTGCAGTCTCTGGAACGGAGGCACGAGGAGGAGAAGCGCTCTGCTCTGGAGCGTCAGCGGCTGCAGTACGAGGAGGAGTTACAGCGCCTGCGCCGGAGCCTGGGCCCCGAGAAAGCACCGCGGCGAGCCAGCGGGGTCGTCCCTCTGAACTCCTCCCAGACTTCAGAGGCCCACCTGCGCCAAGCCAGCGAGGACAGGTCTGTTTCAGCATCTTCTAGCAGGATTACTGACCTCACAGCTGGAGATCTGCCTCCTGTAGAGTTCAGCTCTGTTCCTAATCTAACCGAGATCCAGAGGATCTGCTCTCTGAAGATGGTGATTAGGGGGATCAGGTTTGTTTGTTTTAGGTTGGAACTAAATTCTATAAGGGGGCTAGATCTTCAGGAGGAGGGTGGGTACCAAACACTACCATTCCCATCCATGTTTACTATAAAATACACTGACCAGCCACAACATTAAAACTGCCCCCTTGTATCTACACTCACTGTCCACTGTATCAGCTCCACTGACCATACAGGACCTACACTTACAGACTGTAGTTCATCTGATTCTCTGTATACTTTATTACTCTGTTCTTTAATGATCAGAATAAGGACCACAACAGGACCACCACAGAGCAGATACTATTAGCGAGGTGGATCATTCTCAGCACTGCAGTGACACTGACTGACTGACTGACTAACTAGTGTTAGTGTTTGTTGTGCTGGTGTGAGTGGATCAGACACAGCAGTGCTGCTGCTGGAGTGTTTAAACACTGTGTCCACTCACTGTCCACTCTATTAGACACTCCTACTACTTGCTGGTCCACCTTGTAGATGTAAAGTCAGAGACAGTAGCTCATCTGCTGCTGCACAGTTTGCGTTCTCTAGTTCTTCATCAGTGGACACAGGACGCCGCCCACAGGACACTGCTGTCTGGATAGTTTTGGTTGGTGGACGATTCTCAGTCCAGCAGTGACACTAAGGTGTTTAAACACTCCAGCAGCAGCGCTGCTGTGTCTGATCCACTCACACCAGCACAACACACACTAACTAACACACCACCACTACGTCAGTGTCACTGCAGTGGTGAGAATGACCCACCTCCCTAATAGTAGCTACTCTGTGGTGGTCCTGACCATTGAATTACTGTGTTTTGACTCTATTACAGTCAGTGTTTAATACTGTGTATTGACTCTAATATGGTCAGTGTTTAATACTGTGTATTGACTCTAATATGGTCAGTGTTTAATACTGTGTATTGACTCTAATATAGTCAGTGTTTAATACTGTGTATTGACTCTAATATGGTCAGTGTTTAATACTGTGTATTGACTCTAATATGGTCAGTGTTTAATACTGTGTATTGACTCTAATATGGTCAGTGTTTAATACTGTGTATTGACTCTAATATGGTCAGTGTTTAATACTGTGTATTGACTCTAATATGGTCAGTGTTTAATACTGTGTATTGACTCTAATATGGTCAGTGTTTAATACTGTGTATTGACTCTAATATGGTCAGTGTTTAATATTGTGTATTGACTCTAATATGGTCAGTGTTTAATACTGTGTATTGACTCTAATATGGTCAGTGTTTAATACTGTGTATTGACTCTAATATAGTCAGTGTTTAATACTGTGTATTGACTCTAATATGGTCAGTGTTTAATACTGTGTATTGACTCTAATATGGTCAGTGTTTAATACTGTGTATTGACTCTAATATGGTCAGTGTTTAATATTGTGTATTGACTAATATGGTCAGTATTTATTACTGTGTATTGACTCTAATATGGTCAGTGTTTATTACTGTGTATTGACTCTAATATGGTCAGTGTTTATTACTGTGTATTGACTCTAATATGGTCAGTGTTTATTACTGTGTATTGACTAATATGGTCAGTGTTGTGTTACTGTGTGATGACTCTAATATAGTCAGTGTTGTGTTACTGTGTGGTGACTAATATAGTCAGTGTTGTGTTACTATGTGATGACTCTAATATGGTCAGTGTTTAATACTGTGTATTGACTCTAATATGGTCAGTGTTTAATACTGTGTATTGACTCTAATACAGTCAGTTTTTAATACTGTGTATTGACTCTAATATGGTCAGTGTTTATTACTGTGTATTGACTCCAATATGGTCAGTGTTGTGTTACTGTGTGATGACTCTATTATGGTCAGTGTTGTGTTACTGTGTGATGACTCTATTATAGTCAGTGTTGTGCTACTGTGTGATGACTAATATAGTCAGTGTTGTGTTACTGTGTGATGACTAATATAGTCAGTGTTGTGTTACTGTGTGTTGACTCTAATACAGTCAGTTTTGTGTTACTGTGTGTTGACTCTGATATGGTCAGTATTGTGTTACTGTGTGATGACTAATATAGTCAGTGTTGTGTTACTGTGTGTTGACTCTAATATAGTCAGTGTTGTGTTACCGTGTGTTGACTCTAATATGGTCAGTGTTGTGTTACTGTGTGATGACTAATATAGTCAGTGTTGTGTTACTGTGTGATGACTAATATAGTCAGTGTTGTGTTACTGTGTGTTGACTCTAATATAGTCAGTGTTGTGTTACCGTGTGTTGACTCTAATATGGTCAGTGTTTTGTTACTGTGTGATGACTAATATAGTCAGTGTTGTGTTACTGTGTGTTGACTCTAATATAGTCAGTGTTGTGTTACCGTGTGTTGACTCTAATATGGTCAGTGTTTTGTTACTGTGTGATGACTAATATAGTCAGTATTGTGTTACTGTGTGATGACACTAAGGTGTTTAAACACTCCAGCAGCAGCGCTGCTGTGTCTGATCCACTCACACCAGCACAACACACACTAACTAACACACCACCACTACGTCAGTGTCACTGCAGTGGTGAGAATGACCCACCTCCCTAATAGTAGCTACTCTGTGGTGGTCCTGACCATTGAATTACTGTGTTTTGACTCTATTACAGTCAGTGTTTAATACTGTGTATTGACTCTAATATAGTCAGTGTTTAATACTGTGTATTGACTCTAATATGGTCAGTGTTTAATACTGTGTATTGACTCTAATATGGTCAGTGTTTAATACTGTGTATTGACTCTAATATGGTCAGTGTTTAATACTGTGTATTGACTCTAATATGGTCAGTGTTTAATACTGTGTATTGACTCTAATATGGTCAGTGTTTAATACTGTGTATTGACTCTAATATGGTCAGTGTTTAATACTGTGTATTGACTCTAATATGGTCAGTGTTTAATACTGTGTATTGACTCTAATATGGTCAGTGTTTAATACTGTGTATTGACTCTAATATGGTCAGTGTTTAATACTGTGTATTGACTCTAATATGGTCAGTGTTTAATACTGTGTATTGACTCTAATATAGTCAGTGTTTAATACTGTGTATTGACTCTAATATGGTCAGTGTTTAATACTGTGTATTGACTCTAATATGGTCAGTGTTTAATACTGTGTATTGACTCTAATATGGTCAGTGTTTAATATTGTGTATTGACTAATATGGTCAGTATTTATTACTGTGTATTGACTAATATGGTCAGTGTTTATTACTGTGTGATGACTAATATAGTCAGTGTTGTGTTACTGTGTGTTGACTCTAATATAGTCAGTGTTGTGTTACCGTGTGTTGACTCTAATATGGTCAGTGTTGTGTTACTGTGTGATGACTAATATAGTCAGTGTTGTGTTACTGTGTGATGACTAATATAGTCAGTGTTGTGTTACTGTGTGTTGACTCTAATATAGTCAGTGTTGTGTTACCGTGTGTTGACTCTAATATGGTCAGTGTTTTGTTACTGTGTGATGACTAATATAGTCAGTGTTGTGTTACTGTGTGTTGACTCTAATATAGTCAGTGTTGTGTTACCGTGTGTTGACTCTAATATGGTCAGTGTTTTGTTACTGTGTGATGACTAATATAGTCAGTATTGTGTTACTGTGTGATGACACTAAGGTGTTTAAACACTCCAGCAGCAGCGCTGCTGTGTCTGATCCACTCACACCAGCACAACACACACTAACTAACACACCACCACTACGTCAGTGTCACTGCAGTGGTGAGAATGACCCACCTCCCTAATAGTAGCTACTCTGTGGTGGTCCTGACCATTGAATTACTGTGTTTTGACTCTATTACAGTCAGTGTTTAATACTGTGTATTGACTCTAATATAGTCAGTGTTTAATACTGTGTATTGACTCTAATATGGTCAGTGTTTAATACTGTGTATTGACTCTAATATGGTCAGTGTTTAATACTGTGTATTGACTCTAATATGGTCAGTGTTTAATACTGTGTATTGACTCTAATATGGTCAGTGTTTAATACTGTGTATTGACTCTAATATGGTCAGTGTTTAATACTGTGTATTGACTCTAATATGGTCAGTGTTTAATACTGTGTA
This sequence comes from Megaleporinus macrocephalus, assembly GCA_021613375.1. Taxonomy (NCBI): domain Eukaryota; kingdom Metazoa; phylum Chordata; class Actinopteri; order Characiformes; family Anostomidae; genus Megaleporinus; species Megaleporinus macrocephalus. The sequence continues at coordinate 46,097,228 of CM038707.1, read as the reverse complement.
TTGACTCTAATATGGTCAGTGTTTAATACTGTGTATTGACTCTAATATGGTCAGTGTTTAATACTGTGTATTGACTCTAATATGGTCAGTGTTTAATACTGTGTATTGACTCTAATATAGTCAGTGTTTAATACTGTGTATTGACTCTAATATGGTCAGTGTTTAATACTGTGTATTGACTCTAATATGGTCAGTGTTTAATACTGTGTATTGACTCTAATATGGTCAGTGTTTAATATTGTGTATTGACTAATATGGTCAGTATTTATTACTGTGTATTGACTAATATGGTCAGTGTTTATTACTGTGTATTGACTCTAATATGGTCAGTGTTTATTACTGTGTATTGACTCTAATATGGTCAGTGTTTATTACTGTGTATTGACTAATATGGTCAGTGTTGTGTTACTGTGTGATGACTCTAATATAGTCAGTGTTGTGTTACTGTGTGGTGACTAATATAGTCAGTGTTGTGTTACTATGTGATGACTCTAATATGATCAGTGTTTAATACTGTGTATTGACTCTAATATGGTCAGTGTTTAATACTGTGTATTGACTCTAATACAGTCAGTTTTTAATACTGTGTATTGACTCTAATATGGTCAGTGTTTATTACTGTGTATTGACTCCAATATGGTCAGTGTTGTGTTACTGTGTGATGACTCTATTATGGTCAGTGTTGTGTTACTGTGTGATGACTCTATTATAGTCAGTGTTGTGCTACTGTGTGATGACTAATATAGTCAGTGTTGTGTTACTGTGTGATGACTAATATAGTCAGTGTTGTGTTACTGTGTGTTGACTCTAATACAGTCAGTTTTGTGTTACTGTGTGTTGACTCTGATATGGTCAGTATTGTGTTACTGTGTGATGACTAATATAGTCAGTGTTGTGTTACTGTGTGTTGACTCTAATATAGTCAGTGTTGTGTTACCGTGTGTTGACTCTAATATGGTCAGTGTTGTGTTACTGTGTGATGACTAATATAGTCAGTGTTGTGTTACTGTGTGATGACTAATATAGTCAGTGTTGTGTTACTGTGTGATGACTAATATAGTCAGTGTTGTGTTACTGTGTGTTGACTCTAATATAGTCAGTGTTGTGTTACTGTGTGTTGACTCTAATATAGTCAGTGTTGTGTTACCGTGTGTTGACTCTAATATGGTCAGTGTTGTGTTACTGTGTGATGACTAATATAGTCAGTGTTGTGTTACTGTGTGATGACTAATATAGTCAGTGTTGTGTTACTGTGTGATGACTAATATAGTCAGTGTTGTGTTACTGTGTGTTGACTCTAATATAGTCAGTGTTGTGTTACCGTGTGTTGACTCTAATATGGTCAGTGTTTTGTTACTGTGTGATGACTAATATAGTCAGTATTGTGTTACTGTGTGATGACTAATGTGGTCAGTGTTGTGTGACTGTGTGATGACTAATATAGTCAGTGTTGTGTTACTGTGTGATGACTAATATAGTCAGTGTTGTGTTACTGTGTGTTGACTCTAATATAGTCAGTGTTGTGTTACCGTGTGTTGACTCTAATATGGTCAGTGTTTTGTTACTGTGTGATGACTAATATAGTCAGTGTTGTGTTACTGTGTGATGACTAATATAGTCAGTGTTGTGTTACTGTGTGTTGACTCTAATATAGTCAGTGTTGTGTTACCGTGTGTTGACTCTAATATGGTCAGTGTTTTGTTACTGTGTGATGACTAATATAGTCAGTATTGTGTTACTGTGTGATGACTAATGTGGTCAGTGTTGTGTGACTGTGTGATGACTAATATAGTCAGTGTTGTGTTACTGTGTGATGACTCTAATATGGTCAGTGTTTGTTACTGTGTGTTGTGTTACCGGGTCAGGGAGGCGGTGTTGGCCCGCAGTCTGAGGAAGCTCAAAGAGCAGATCGTGAAGGCGAACCTGATGGCTCAGGAGGCCGGCTTCATCGCTGAGGAGCTCAACAAGAAAACAGAGTACAGCGTCACCCTGCAGATCCCTGCAGCAAACCTCAACGCCAACCGCAAGGTCAGCACAGCCAGCCGAGTGTGTGTGGACTTGAAACTGTGCGGTCATTAGCTGTGTGCCAGAAAACAATATTATCAAATATCGCAATAATTTAAATCTATGATGATGTCATGATGAGTATCGTCGAGTGCTTTCCATCATGTCATGTGCCTGGTGACCTTGCCTTTAGCAACCTACATATACAGCTTTCAGGTCCGTCAGTGGAGTCCTGCACAAGCTGCACTCTGCTGCTGAAGTATACTCAGCCTTGAGCCCCTCACACTGCAGCACTGCTCCACACACACAAAGCCTGAGTGTGTGTACTCACTCAGGGCAGGTCCCCAAAAACACTGACCCGCACTCCTCTACTTGTTGTTTATTCATCCTTCATTCCTCACACTGCTTAAGCTCCACAACTTTTCTGCGTTCCTTCAGGTAATGCACTTTTCTAGTAATTAATATTAATAATTAATAATAATAGTTATTAATAGTAATCTGCTGGATTTTCGCCCCGTAACTCGTCCCACAGTTTTCAAAATATCAACTCCGTTTCAACTCCACATTGTCCGGTCTAATTGTGTGATTCGGGCTTGTATACAGCTTTTTGATCGGATGCACGGATTCCGGATTGGAGCGGATTTTCCCAGAATATTTTTCCCATAGAGAATGAATAGGACAGAAATTTACATGCCGATTTAAGGTACTTCTGCTCGACCAACAGACACCATTTCAAATACACCAACTCTGGGAAGAACCCCCGACCACGACTGCCGTGTTAGTTTAACCCACACTCGTCTGTTTGTCATTTTTTTCATCTCTATTTTTTCCCCATAGAGTCCCATTCATTTTTTCCCATAGAGAATGAATAGGACAGAAATGTACACACTGATTCAAAGAACTTCTGCATGATCGACAGACACCGTTTCATGTGCACTGACTCAGGGCGGACCCCCGACCACGACTGCAGTGTTAGTTTAACCCACACTCGTCTGTTTGTCTTTTTTTCCCTTTTTTCTCCCCCATAGAGTCCCATTCATTTTCAGTCAAACCCAAACATCATGGTTTCGTTTAACCTACAGCCTCTAAACTGCCTGATCTCCAAGCTCTTATCCATAAACATACCCATCCACACTCCTCTGTTTGTTGTTTATTCATCCCTCGTTCCTCCCATAGAGTCCCATTCATTTTCTACCAAATCTAGCAACACCTTATGAACCCTTAAAATAACCACCATCCCATGGCAACCTCCTAGCAATCCCTTCACAAGCATCTGGGATGCCATAGCAACAGCGTAGAAACTCCATTTGTATATAGAATTAAAAACTGACAGTGACAGAATATGTCCAGATGCTCTTCATGGTTTGATTGATCATATCAGAATACAATGATTTAACAATGTGTTTCTTCAGAGGGACGCTGTGCTGAGCGAGCCTGCCGTCCAGGTGAGACGGAAGGGGAAGGGAAAGCAGATCTGGGCGATGGAGAAGATGGAGAACAGGCTGGTGGACATGAGGGAGCTCTATCAGGAGTGGAAGGACTACGACGAGGACAATCCTGTACAGTGGCATTACACTTTCTACTGTTTATTAAAAATATTGGAAATTCAAAGGCTGTGTAGGCTGGAATGACCTCACACTCTCTGTTTCTGTCTCCCGCAGGTCATGCGCTCCTACTTTAAGAGGGCTGACCCGTTCTTTGATGAGCAGGAGAACCACAGTCTGATCGGTGTAGCTAACGTCTTCCTGGCCTGTCTGTTCTACGACGTCAAGCTACAGTACGCAGTACCCATCATCAACCAGAAGGGGGAGGTGAGTGCAAACTATTATACCACCAAATCACACCAGCAACTAGAATAGCCTGAGGACGATGTCGGAGAAATAGAATAAGACAGAGATGGACTGGATATGAATAAACCTCTGGCTTTTACTCGTTATTTCTGAAAGCCGGTTAAACCCAAGTCCAGCAGCTGCCCAGCCACTCTGCGTGGGTGTTAGTTACAGTCCAGATAGCCTAGCGCGGTGGACACTGATCAGAGAACAGTTACTGAACTGATAGACTCACCAGCACCGACACGTCTGCTTCCTCTGAGCTTCATAAGTGAGACGTTTCTCTGGATAAGGAAGCTCTGGTGCTGGTTCTCCTCCACAGAATGGTGAGAGCAGACATACGGAGGTTTGGGTGGAGGTTTTAAATTTAGAGCTTCAGTCATAGACGCAGGTGGTCTTCTTTGGAAGGCGGCCCCCCAACACTCTGATCTTTATGTGCTGTGTTTGTAACTCTGTTGTTCAAGACAAGTTTTCCTCTTCTTCCAGTTACTGACCCCCTCTAACTGAACATGTTATTCTAGTTATTTTATTGTTTGTTGTTGTTTTGCTTGTATTTAGTATCAACGTATCCGTGGACGCACCGGAAGTACACAAAGTAAACAAATACACCCCCCCCCACAGTGTTGTCATGGAAAATGGTTTTACTATATATATTAGGGGTGTGCAATATATATTGCACACCCCTATATATGCAATATATATATATATATATATATATATATATATATATATATTGTCGACAATAATATTTTAATTGCCGTGTTAACGATGTGTGAGCTGACGATAAGCTACTGACTGGGAAACAACAACCTAAACACCTCGGCTCCACGCGCTTTAGTACAGGCTGCTGCGAGTGCACACTGAGAGTGAAAATGAGTGAACACACACATTTATAGATGCCGGCATCATGCTGGAGGTTTATAATTGAGCGTGCGTGTGTGTGTGTGTGTGTGTTCAGGTGGCGGGGCGTCTGCACGTGGAGGTGGAGAGAGTGAGTGGGACGCTGGAGGCAGAAGCTGGAGGACAGGAGACGGACCGCAGCTCTGAGGGGGAAACATATGAACGCAAACTAACCTGCAGGGTAAAACACCACATCACCGCCTGCACAGACACACCAGTGCAGCAGAAGTTTTCCAGAATCCATGCATCCCATAAAAAAAGCTGTATACAAGCGCAAATCACACAATCAGACCGGAAAATCTGGAGTTGGAACGGAATTGATATCTCGAATACTGTGGGACGAGTTCCCAGGGGTGTAAGAAAGTATTGAAATATTGAATATCGGGATATTATGTTTGGTGATACTGTATCAATTCTCAAAAACACAGTATCGATACACGGATTCCTGGCAGACTGTAATTCATTGTGTGTGGTGTTTAAACCTCTGACCACTAGATGGCAGTGTTGTAATTCATTTTCAGCTCCACTCCAACATTAACAAGCAGCACAAGGGCGCAGTGCTATTATAAGCATTGATAAACCTGTTCATACAGTGGTGTGTTTTAATAGTAGGATTTGAAAAATCACATTATATCAGCATCACAGTATATCGAGACGGCTGTATTACGATAAGTGTTGTATCACCAGATTCCTGCCAATACACAGCCCTATCAGTGGCGCAGTGAAGATCTGGAAGAAAGCAAAAACTGAATAACAATGTAGTTGCGCGACCATAATAACAGCACGTCGTACGTTAATAATTAAGTATTATTTGCTGGAACTTAATAACTCAGCCTGCTTTGAATCAAATGATAATACTAACTGGTATGTAGTAGCGTATGAGGAAGGTGATGGAAATGCTGATAGGATGATCAATATCATTTATGCTATTAAGGATTTATTTATTGCTTTAATCGACTATTAATTACAAACTACTTACTTTAACCAGCTCCTCCTGGTTTTGCGATCTCATCTAAGCTTCATCCAGAGGGATGAGTGGGACTGATCATCCGTACCTGACCTCACTAATGGTCAATAAAATCCTCACAGCAATGTTCAACACCAGTACCTGACCTGACTAATGCTCAATCAGCTCCTTACAGCAATGTTCAGTATCAGTACCAGACCTGACTAATGCTCAGTCAACTCCTCACAGCAATGTTCAACATCTATACCAGACCTCACTAATACTCAATCAAATCACATTCACACTATAGAAATCAGTCATATGTGATATAATCCAAAATTATGATGATGATGAAGATGATGATGATGATAGGATGCAGGCTGCTGTTTGAATTAAACATCTCTGATCATGTTTATCAACTCTCTCTCTCTCTCTCTCTCTCTCTCTCTCTCTCTCTCTCTCTCTCTCTTTCTCTCTCTCTCTCTCTCTCTCTCTCTCTCTTTCTCTCTCTCTCTCTCTCTCTCTCTCTGTGTCTCTCTCTCTCTCTTTCTCTCTCTTTCTCTCTCTCTCTCTTTCTCTCTCTCTCTCTCTCTCTCTCTCTCTCTCTCTCTCTCTCTCTCTCTCTCTCTCTCTCTCTCTCTCTCTCTCTCTCTGTGTTGTGTGTTCAGGTAAAGGTGTCTCAGGCCACCGGGCTGCCTCAGCACCTCTCCAACTTCGTCTTCTGTCAGTATCATTTCTGGGGTCAGGAGGAGGCGGTGTTCATCGCCCCGGAGGTGGACCTGTCCGCTCCCTCCACTCCCAGCAGCAAAGACCCCCAGTGCCTGGTGGTGTTCGACAGCTGTAAAGTGAGTAAAGCATCTCAGGCAGAGCTGCGTTTAGTGTCCTGGTATCAGTGTGAGTCCTATTATGTTTGTAATAAGATGTAAATAATCAACCAACAAATAATTTTTCCACCCACACTATCAGTTAAACACACACATTTCATGTATTAACAGTAGTTAACAATAGGTCCTGTTTAAGTATGTGGGTTTATAAGTATGCAGGGCTATTTAAGTATGCAGGCCACTGGTTCTGTCAGATCGGCCGACTAGAAAATTTCAATGTGCAGCAAAAAATAAAACTTTCCACATAAGCTTGTCTATTATAGAACAGTGGGATGTTGTTAGAGTGGGTGTGATGGTGCAAGGTTGCCCATCACTGGTATTAACAGTACTAGTGTGAATAGTGAACTTTAAATGCTAATGTGGTGCAGGTTTTATGTACTTACCTTGGTGACCAGTTGTAGTAGAGGATGGTGGACATATGGGAGGTAAACTGGTGGATCCACCTTCAGGGAGGGAGATGTTCTCTGTATAAAAAACCTGTTTAAGAAAGAATTAGTTAATTTACACTACAGCTCAAAAGTTTGGGATCACAGTGAAATGTTCTTGTTTTAATGGAGTATCTTCTTCCTTAACACAACAATGGACTGACGGGTCTCTAAAGAAAGTTGTTTCTTTCTGGACATTGTGAGTCGGTCAGCAAGTCATCAACTGCTGATCTTCAGATACTAAACTAACCTAGAATGTTGTTCCCTTTTATACTCACTTATTAGTAGAATGTTTTTCAGCTGTGATCACAATTGATCAAGAGTGTCCTAACAACCAATTAGTCCAATAACATCCTTAACTTGGATTGGCGGCCGTACCAGGAGATTTAGACAGAGGACTGAGAATTACTGATAATAGGACTATATGTAAAATAAGCCTGTATACAAAAATAGACTTTAATACAAACATTTTTATTCTTTAAAAATCATCTGATACACTTACATTCATTGTGAAATGAACAGTATTGTTTGTGAATTGCATGAAAATGGCATAAAATGAAATTCTAAAGTGATCCTAAACTTTTGAGTGGTAGTGTGTATGTATATATATATATATATATATATATATATATATATATATATATATATATATATATATATATGTATGCAGAGAAGAAGAAGAGAATGTATGAAGCTGCTGTGACGAAGGTGAGCATTGCAGTGATCTTGTCTCCTCATATCTGCATCCACACCTGTAGTGCCTAAACATGGTCCAACATAAAACCCAGAGACCCTCCTTTTGGGGGTTCCACCATTACAGTGGGGTATAAGCTTCCATCACTTGTTAGGTGTATTAAGCATTACGCTTGTAGCTCCAGAGCTATAACCAAAGAAGCCAGCTTCAGACACCAAGCGTATCCCCTCTCCTGGCCTCGTTAGGAACTGGAGGTGATGGTAACAGAAGATCTGATGGAGTACCTGGCCGAGGGAGCCGTGGCTATAGAGGTTTATGGACACAAACTGGCCAACCCTCGCCGAAACCTGGCTCTGTGGGACCTGGGAGTGATCCAGGCCAAAACCAGCTCCCTCAGAGAGAGGTACGCAGTTAGTTAGTATTGTATTGGCACCTCTGTTAAACTAGTATGTAATAATAACATTGTGTCAATAATAATAGTGTAGTTGTCACAGTATTATTATTATTATTATTCATTTATTTATTTTTTATGTGACTGACATTAAAGAAAAGGTTCAGTATTAATTAATTCTGTTTGTAATAAAAATTGTTTAAAGCTCGTCCTGCAGTCTAGAGTAAGTGACGATGTGCTGTTGGTGCTCCAGGTGGAGTGAGGTGATGAGGAGGCTGGAGCTGTGGGTGCAGGTGCTGGAGCTGAACGAGGGCGGAGAGTTCGTCCCTGTGGAGGTCGTTCCCGCTAAAGATGTTTGCACAGGTGGAGTCTTCCAGCTCAGACAGGTGCGTGTGCTCTACTCTAGCGTAGAGAAGTCCTGCAAGCCAGACCTGAATGTGGTGCTCAGCGTTTAAAGGTGTAACACTGTGACCTTCTCATGCGTTCTAGTGACTATACTTTACTATACTAGACTATACTATAGGGATGCACTGACACCACTTTACATTCCGTCCAGTGCCTCCAGGTACTGATACAGATACTAAGGGTGTGTCTCAAATCCTAGTGAGTGTCTAGGTAGGCTGTCTAGGTAGCAGCTGTGTAAGTAGCAGTGTTCTCTCCTCATCTCTCCTCATAAAACAGATTACTGAGACTCTAGTTAGAGAGAGACTGCGTCACGGCTTGTTCCCGCACACTGCAGCACGCCACCGGTGGTTTAGCTGGTTGCTAAGATACCAGCCGGCATCCAAAACAATAGCCGAGGCTTTAAAGTCCGCTAGCATAAATGCTAATGTCTGGAGAATAAAAGTGTAAATGGTGAAGCACTCGTTACAGAGTTGATAATAAAATACTGTTTTGTGTGATTATATGACCAGAAACACATTAAAACTCCAGAGAATCAAAATAACTCACATTTTAAAACCACTTCACTGCTTCTAGATTAGCCTGTGTTGCATCATGGGATTGTTTTAGCGGCTGAGGAAGCGTTCGATGCTTCTTTAAAATCAGGTCTAAATAAGGTTCCTCAGTAGAAGCATGTTTAAGGTATGTAAGAATTGGGACAGTCTACATGTCAGGAGCGCATACTATGAAGTAAAATGCTGCCTATGTAGGAGCTCAGTAGGATTTGAGACAGACCCCAAGTCTGACTTATCTAACCAGCTCAGGAGTGCTGATATTTGTGCACATTCACTTTTTAAATATTGTCGTGGTCCAATTAAAAATTTAAATGATGTTTTTTTACATTATTGAAACACACCAGTAGTCGTTTACATTGTGTGGAAATTTTAGGGTGAATGGACCAATAGAAATGCTCCAAAATAGCTTGGAAAGATTTTCTGGTTCCTTACACTAAAAGTAAAGTATGTTTTTAGTCTCCCCTGTAAAGTTGCAAATTTGGAGATGCTTGTATTTCATTGGACAGTGACGACATTATAAACATAGTTTATATAGTTGGGCCTGGGCTACTTTTTAACCTGGGCGCAATACAGAACAGCCAATCAGAACAGACGTCATTTACATATACAGTCATATGCAAAGGTTTAGGCGCCCCCGGTTAAAGCACATGTGTTTTTTTTTTTTTTAAGTGTAAATAATTTTATCATCCTCTACAGAGATCATCACCAGCTTTGATAGGTGGCTATCCAAACCCATAAGTGAACCAGTTTTTAAGTATCTTCAGAATGATAACTTTACTATTTTCTTTAAAGGCTAAGCACCACTTATGGACACTCCTGGTGATTTCACATTGTTTTAGATACTGACAATATATAAACATGACTTAAAATGAAATTCTCTGCTTAGTTTGCTTTAAAATAGACAATTTTAGTTACATTTTCGGAAAAACACGATTCGCTACGGAAATTCCTGAACGCTACCGTGTGACGTCACTGGTGAACAACAGTGAACAGCTTTGTGGTACAACAGCACTATGACTGACTGGAACTGAGAATGTTCCAGAACTGCTTCTTCAGATTCTGATGATGTTTCTGAATTTGAATCTGAAAGAGCTGTAATGCAGAAATAGACCACCATATCACTTAGTCCTGATACTTTTAGACCACCATATCACTTAGTCCTGAGACTTTTAGACCACCATATCACTTAGTCCTGATACTTTTAGACCACCATATCACTTAGTCCTGATACTTTTAGACCACCATATCACTTAGTCCTGATACTTTTAGACCACCATATCACTTAGTCCTGATACTTTTAGACCACTATATCACTTAGTCCTGATACTTTTAGATCACCATATCACTTAGTCCTGAGACTTTTAGACCACCATATCACTTAGTCCTGATACTTTTAGACCACCATATCACTTAGTCCTGATACTTTTAGACCACCATATCGCTTAGTCCTGATACTTTTAGACCACCATATCACTTAGTCCTGAGACTTTTACACCACCATATCACTTAGTCCTGAGACTTTTAGACCACCATATCACTTAGTCCTGAGACTTTTACACCACCATATCACTTAGTCCTGATACTTTTAGACCACCATATCACTTAGTCCTGATACTTTTAGACCACCATATCACTTAGTCCTGAGACTTTTAGACCACCATATCACTTAGTCCTGATACTTTTAGACCACCTTATCACTTAGTCCTGATACTTTTAGACCACCATATCACTTAGTCCTGAGACTTTTAGACCACCATATCACTTAGTCCTGAGACTTTTAGACCACCATATCTCTTAGTCCTGATACTTTTAGACCACCATATCACTTAGTCCTGATACTTTTAGACCACCATATCACTTAGTCCTGATACTTTTAGACCACCATATCGCTTAGTCCTGAGACTTTTAGACCACCATATCGCTTAGTCCTGAGACTTTTAGACCACCATATCACTTAGTCCTGATACTTTTAGACCACCATATCACTTAGTCCTGATACTTTTAGACCACCATATCACTTAGTCCTGATACTTTTAGACCACCATATCGCTTAGTCTTGAGACTTTTAGACCACCATATCACTTAGTCCTGATACTTTTAGACCACCATATCACTTAGTCCTGATACTTTTAGACCACCATATCACTTAGTCCTGATACTTTTAGACCACCATATCACTTAGTCCTGAGACTTTTAGACCACCATATCTCTTAGTCCTGATACTTTTAGACCACCATATCACTTAGTCCTGATACTTTTAGACCACCATATCACTTAGTCCTGATACTTTTAGACCACCATATCGCTTAGTCCTGAGACTTTTAGACCACCATATCGCTTAGTCCTGAGACTTTTAGACCACCATATCACTTAGTCCTGATACTTTTAGACCACCATATCACTTAGTCCTGAGACTTTTAGACCACCATATCACTTAGTCCTGATACTTTTAGACCACCAT